>KZ308327.1:1916069-2085220 GCA_000376725.2 Ladona fulva | reverse complement strand
TCTATTGTATGCAATAAAGATTTTTGCCCTGTGGGCCAAGGTTCAATGCTAGGACAAACCGTATGAACGTATTTTGAATAATTCGTTTAGGGTATTGTAGTTGGTGGATGGCAGTCAGTTTATAGCAGGTGGAGTGTAGTAGGAGGTGGGTGTACAATGCCTTAGTTAATCTCTCTTACATTAAGCTACTTTCTCTCGTGTGTGTGTGTATATATATATATATATATATATACACAGCATATTAGTCGTTGTATTTCCATCCATCTAGTCCAAATCAACAACTTATTTTATAATTTAAGGACAGTGACACACACAAATATCCACTACGAAGTTTTCAGAACCTTCCTTGCGCGCCGCCGTCCTAACGGGACTTAAGTATTCACACCAACGCCTTTTCAACTCTTTCACTTCCCCTCATACTTGCGCTAACCTTTCTCTAAACTTTAGCTTCTCACCACTCCCGAAAACAAACTGCATTCCCTCTCTTAGCGATTCTGCGTCACAGAGGTGAGTCATCCGTCACTCGGCTGCTCTCTTCCTCTTTTCGTCTAAGTCATCGACTCCGGCGAATCGACAAAAAAATCCACATTTAATTATCGAATTGTGGGGTCCCTCCCTCTTCCTCAATCCTACAGGCACCGCGTCACACCGAGTTCGACGAAATCAAGCGTCACGAGTTGGTGATTCGATCGCCATTCATTACGGTTGGCTATCGGATGGAGACGAGGCCGCTCCAGAGTTTACTTTGAGGTCGAATTGTTTGTTCGGAAGGGAAGCGAGTGATGTCCGAGGGAAAAACTAACTCCAGGCCGATATTTTTTTTCGCGGCCGACGTCGGTCAGGATGCTGATTCGAAACTTTTGCTGATTCGGAGAGTTAAAATGCCAGTCAATCGCAGGAGATGGGATTTGCAAGGTAATTCGATTAGAGAACCTCCGGACGACTTTTATGGGATAACCTAGGGATTCATTTGACTTTTCGAAAGGGTTTATTTGACAAAGCTAGAACACTTTTTGTTTTCCTCTTGCGACTCGCTCTTTTTCCTCCCATTCGATGACAGCTTGTTAAATTCAAATCGGTGATATCTGTCAACTGTCGACTGTGAGCATGTGTTGTTTCGAAAAATCAATTTCGGTAATATATTTTGTAATATTTTTTGTTGACCTTTCCATGTTTCACACAGAAAAATTACCAAATGCATCGATCGGCTGCAGGGGCGGGATAAAATTATGAAATTCCACAATAAAAACAAAATGAAGACAGATTTTTTTATCCAGAGCCAGAAAAGCAAACAGGAATTTATTTCCAATTTTATCACAGTTGCACTTCATGCTACGTTTCAAAAGTTTCATAACTCTATTTATCATCAAAAGCAAAAATGGAAGATTGAGTTTTTAACACAAACAAAGATTGTTTTTCGGTCCTTAAAAATATATTTAGAAATTTTCGATTCCGATACCCAAAAAAGTTCCGATATTTCCGACTCCTATTAATCGCCCCAACACTAATTCTCAATAACTTAAGTGCAATATTAAGATTTTAGTTTAGGGATTTTCTATATGTATACAGCGTGGCTAAGGTAAATTATAAGTCGCCTTTTCAGTGTTCGGATCTCTGTTCACATCACGGCTTATTTCATAAAGCAAGTCTCTATCGTTGCATTGGAGCTTTTCCTTGTTTTCCTTGGAAACATTTTAAACTTTTATTAACTGTCCATCATCCATCAGACGGTTTCCGTCTCTCAGGGAACGAATTCCGACCCCGGTCTCTTCCTTACATTGAGGAAGTTCTGGTCGAGAGCAAAAGTGAAGAATCCAATTCTTACCTTAATCTCTCCTACCCGTTGTACCTCCTTCCATAGTTCCCTTCTAATCAAAATTACTCCCTTACCCCCGACCTTTTTCCCCTTTCTAAGCCCCTCAGGGCTTCCACCTTTCTCTATCCCACTAATGAACTTTCACTCTCAGACAACCTCTTCATTTCTCTTCTGTCACTTGCAAACAATTTCTTCGAAAGCCTTAAGGCTGTCCATATATTTTGTACCATCCTTCCATTACATTCCCTCACTACCACTTAATTGCTTCCTTTGATGAAAAAAATGCACGCGATAAAGAGATTTGTGAAAATAAAACCTTTTGGAAACTCTTTTTTCCCCGTCTTTGCACCATCTTCCCCTTCAAGAGTCTGTCAGCTTCTCTCTCGCGATCCGTCACGATGCTGCTCTTGTTGTATGACTAGGGAGAGCAAATTTCATTTGTAGTCCCTTCCAATGTCCGCTTTCACTTTTAAGCGTTTTTCCGGAATAAAAAGGTTTTATGTTTCTGTTTGGTGAGTTTGCCTCATCTCATTTCTCTCTCCACTCGTTTTACTTTTCTGAAAGTCGACTAAAACAGAGCACATTCTCTGTGTGTTTTCATCCAAATAACATCTAAAAAGAATGAGGTTCATATCCACGAGACTAACCATTTTCAATACTCAAAGTTTCTTATTTTAACTTAAGCTGCAACAATTCGTAGGTCAAAATATTTCCCTGAAAACGGAATGAAGCCTCTTACCGTCATGCAACTTTGAAAGGGATGATTTTTATTTTAAGGGTTTCCTTAATTTCTAAATTTCGATGAAATAACGGACATGATAACAATTTCTATTTTTCTTTTTATGAACTATCTACACTCCTATGAGTCGAAAAATTCTCTTTTTGACACAAAGAATCGCATTAGCAGAGTTAATATATCATGTTCTGAAATAAATACAAGCAGTAAAATGCTGTAGATCCCTCTTTGAGTCGAAAAGGAATATCTTGCTGAGCTCAAACTATATTTAAGTTTCAATGTTGAGGGAATAAGTTTGCGTTATGATTTCCTTGTACACAAATGTATATTTCTTTTCGCCAAGTATTTTTCGTGCCAGCATTTCAAATACTTGAACCCTATAATTTACTTTATCATTGGTTTTCGAAGTTAAAACATAATGTCAATCGGTAAGGAAATTAAGAATTTTAATAAACGGAAACATGAACGGTATGAAATACTACTAAAGTCTCGAAATTCTCTAAAATTAATATATCCATCTTTTGTAATCGATTTAAGTGTTTGATAGGCCAAAATTTTGCATTTTTAAAGCGCCATTCCGTGAGAGCTAAAGCCTTAAAGTATTATAATTCCTCTCATCAATAACTTTATGCTTTTATAGCTTCATATATAAGGGTAAGAGTTACGGGTGACTTTTTACGTTAAGGCGTGCACCGAGGATAATTCCCAAGGAGAAACGGACATAAAAAATATTATGACAGGACTGAGACACGATTCCGGATCTTCCAATTACTATGCCTGAATCATCTTGCTGGATAGCTTACTCGTTAGAGTAACCGATCGGCAATTGGGAGATTCCGGTTCGAGCGCCTGTCCTGCCAGACTTTTTCATATCCCTTTTTCCTTTGGAATTTTCCTGCATAGTTTTGAAAGTTAAAATCTTGGAATTGAGTTAAAATTATTTTGAAAATATCCATATACACTAGATATGTTTTACATATTTAAATCAATGCAATTTCATCAATGCGCCTAATCTTTTACTTTGCAAAATTATAAGCTTATTTGTTTTTTTCTTGATGTGTAGATTTGAAAACAGCCTGTATGTTTTCCTTTCTTTATCATATCCTTATCTCCGTCTTTCATTCCTCATTTCCGATCTTTTATTCTCAACCCTAAAGTTCTGCTCTCTCTTCAGTCGCTTGCTATCAATATTTCACTCTTATGCCCCGCAAACGCTGATTAAAAACACGCCGCTCCACCCTCCGCATCGCATCCGAAAGGGTCGTAACCTACGGCAGCACTTTTAAAGAGTTTATTTTGCGATTCCTGTGAGGAGGAAGACAAACTGTAGTAGGGAGGCTATTTTCTACAGCAAGGTCCCCCGGCGCGTTTGGAGAGGGTGGACGTCAAAGGATTTTAAAGGACGCAAAAGGGTGAAGGGAAAGAGGAAAGATTGCACACACAAGGGAAAGATCTCGTTAAAAATATAATATTATGCGCGGATTCGGGGAGTCTTTATTTAAATCGTCCCAAGTTTCTTGATAATTTCCTCGTTTTGGCGAGCTTTATATTCGCGAAAGGTCCTCATAAAATCGATATATCCGTTTCAACAACCTCTTAAAGCTTAGTTTGTTTAACGAGGGGCTTAAGTTCACTTGAAAGGTTTTTTGTGACAGACTAGCGCTAGTAGTTTCATTAAACTAAGAAATCGTCAGTCTAAATTTTGAAACCTTTCTTGATGTTTATGATAATGCCATACAATAGTATACTTAAGGAAGTTTCATAGTGGATTATAATAACGTACTTGTACTATGAGACTACCACACCATTTTGGTATTCATATTCACAATATTCAGATAAAAATTTCCTAGTAGGGTCTAAAATTACAGTCTAATAAGTTTATATATAACATTTAAAGCTGGAATATAACATGGTAATAGCTAAACGATCATAATAAGACTACCGAATAGGCAATGTCACAGATTTCTTAGTGACCGTGGCGCTCAGCCGGACCATTCCGCGGGATCGAAAAAGCCATCGTAATCCCAGGGTAGCAGGTGAATCGAAACAGCTTCTTCACATTTAGAAACCTTAGACATTGACGTGGTATAACATACTCGATAGTTTAGCGCCGTTTTCCTAGTTGCTTTCCTCACTTAATCTCAAAAATTGGCCGAAAAAGGTGTCCGCCATTTTGTTGCGTAAAATGAGCAGAGGTCCATATTTGAGCACAAAACTATAACGAATCCAAAGATCAGAAACCGTACTAAAATATGGGATAATCGGTTTTACATCAGTTTCCTTTAATCACATCTGCATCGTGAAACGTGAAAGTTTTTCAGAAAAATCTGAGAACATTCTTTTCTGTGAAAATTGCTCAAGTTTGACATCCTGTCTCTTTGACTAGCACAATAACGAAAAATGAAAGACAGAACAACAAATTTCAATTTTTATTAAATACCTATGCGATGCTTCACGTTCCTCACTCTAAAAAACCATTTTTGGCCTCTTGGCCAGCTTTTTTCGATTCTAGCCCACTGTGCAGCGTTTATATAAAATGTTCGGTCGCATCGTCGGTTTTTTTCTTCAACGGTACTTGTTTTTGCTTTTAACCCATAATTTATATACTTTTCCAAGAAATTTAGTCAAGGTTTATCCTTCCAGCCTGTTAGCACGTATTTTCAAGTCACATCTTCCGCTGCCTGCTTTCCTTCCGTTTATACTTCATAATTTTCTTGGGCAAATGAGATTAACCCTCTCGTAGTAAATGGCTCATCTAACCTTTTTGTTGCCTTTTATTTCACTATTAATTTCGAAAAATTTCTCTCTTATATTTGCAAAAAAAAAATAATTCCAAACGTACTTCGTATTTTCCGGTCATCCTCACCTGAGGAATACCGGAAACAGGTCGTGTTTAAATAAATTTGTGGAAAATACGACGTACGTTTTGAGTGACTTTTAGTTGGCGTTCATCAATGTTAGGCCAGAACACCTGGAACTTATGTTTCCATTTCCGATTTCGCTACATCTCGCATACTCTGAACCAGAGGTGGGGAATCTTTTTTCTTCTGATGGTTATATTTACCATACGGCTCTATAAGGCGAACCACATGTGAAACCCATCCAGCTGCTCTTGTGCTGCATATTCTCTGCATTCAAATAGCTTAATATGTCGCCAGTTTCACTCGGCGACATCACCAAGACTGGAAAACAAAATTACTTAAATACAGTCATTTGTTTCAGAAAATGACTAAAAGACCGCAGTAAACGAACAGAAAGGCCTTATTTGGCACGAAGACCGCAAGTTTCCAAGCTCTTCTCTAAACTATCTCTTAAAATCTATAAGAAAAAGGAAATCACCTGTGTTCTAGATTCATTATTCATGCATTATTCTCAATACGTATTTCGGCAACTACAGTGCCATCTTCAGGATGGAAGATAATTGTGGAATTTCCTAACTGTTGTTTTCCTTGCAAATTACGGATTTCTGGAGCTTTTCTCAAAATTCTAATGAATATATCTCTTAAGTTTCAACTGCGATCCGTATTCTTTGTCTATTCGCGCTTGACCAGCTGTCAACACTGAATTTTCCGCATCTGGATAAAGGTCTTTCGTTCTTAAGTTTCCCAAAAGCATGCTTTCGGCTCATTTCCAGATTTTTCTCTTTCCATCCCATTTTAAATATTTACCCCGACTGGGAGGGATTCGAATCTTTTAATCGAATTCCATCCTGATATAGAGGTCATCTCTCTTTCTGTCGCACTGAAAGTGTTTCTCAGTTCTAAAAAGAGGAGATATTCATATACTGTCAAATCTCGTAAAATATGCACAACACTTGAATTGCGCTCGAGGAAACGGTCGAAAAGGCAGGTAACGGAGGAATAGGTAAAGAAGTTTCTCACAAGGAGTGGCTCCAAGAGTTCTCCCCGGCGACACAAAAGCCAAAGAGGTTTCCTCGGGAACACCGTTCGGTGGCATACTAAAGGCACCCTGGGGAGGAAAGGACCGAAGAAAAGAGGAAATTACAGCCGCCACCCTCTCTTTCCTCTTCGCAGGCCATACGCACGAACGCACTTCCCTTCCTCAACATCTACTCAAGTTCCTTTCTCTCCTTCACTTACCCGGTCACATACAAACCTGAAGACTAACACTCGGAGTGAGCGATTCCGTGTTGAACCTTCCCACACCCCCTCTCCCGAGTTTTCTCACTAAATTTCCCATCATGCCTCTGGGTTAACCGCCACATCTTCGATCATTTGAGCGAAGCCAACTCCCTTAACGATTTTCTCGGTATCTTTTCTTCCGGACGAGTCCAATTACAACACGCTCTGGCGGTTAATCTGAAGGTGGCCCGAGTACATCCATCTTACTTCAGTGCCTCTCAACGCTCTATCGGAGATCCATACGAGGGATTTGTGAGTTTCTCTTTGGATTTTCATGTATGAAATGAGGATACAAAACATAAGCTAAGCAGCAGAAATGCACGGTGTTTCCCGTGCATAAAATAAAATTTATTTCTCACGTGAAATTCAATTTAGACATGGAGCCCCCATAAAAGTCGAAAGAAAACAAAGAGTTATTTACAACTTTCATCTAGAGAAAATATTTTTTTCGTGTTTATTGAATCAATTCTATCGTATTTAAAAAAAAAGATATATCTCATAAGCAACTGTAGTCAAACGATAATCATATTAATTTCACTGATTTACAATTATGATTCACCTTTACTCTTTCATTTACACGTTGTCGATTGTAGCGTCAAACTCCATTGTGTCTTTCAAACATAAACAAACAATTGATATTTCAATCTTCGTCGATCATTTCCATCGAACTGTCGACAGAAAACTTTGAATAAATTATTTCCTCACTAAATATACCTTTAAGAGCTACGCTGACATTTTTTATTATATATGCAAGGAATTAAATTGATTAAAATAAAACTAATTGACATGTATTTTTAGAGTGATAGAAGAAGAAAGTGAGGAATAACTTTAGCCGCTATAGTTAAAATATCAATCGGGTAGTATATAAACCCATCTGAATCTTGAAACGATGACATTGACTTCCACGGAACCGATATAGTTGATATCGGTTATAGATATTTCTTCATTCATTAAGATATTCTATCTTCGTTTTCCTTTCAAGAGATTTATCCTGCAGTCATGAGATATCGATTAATCCAACTGGGCTAAATACGATTGTGAATGCAGGAATTGGTCAACAACACCAGTGTGAATAATATAACTATTGTCATTCATCTTAATTGGCGTATTTATGAATTTAAGTAGTAGGCATATTTATTTAGCTGAAATCAGCCATTAAATTGTCCACATTAAAATAATATTTTTGATAATTCGTAATTTAAAAGAGATCCATTGCAGTAAATTTTCGTTCGATTTCTTGATCATTGACTTATTATTGAGATTTGAAATTAAAGAGAATGCAAAGAGAAGTAAGCTATGAACAAGGATGCAGAGTATCTGTCCAGCTGTAAATTAAATGAAACTTCCTTAAAATGTGTATAAGATAAAATTTCACAGTTACCTCATCCATAACAGTTGGTAATGTATTTCTTTTCTCCATTTTTGTTCCTCTCACTTTCTTCGGAAGAATTGAACCTGAATTTTCCATTGGACAGAAATATTTTTAGGTTACATAATTTTACCTTTAGATACCGAAATACCTTTAGATTCAAAGAAATCATGGAAAGAACAGCCGCCAGAAACGTTAAATAATGTATTTAACTCGTTCGTTATTTTACCGGAGTTAATTACCTAGCGTATAACCCTTGGATTATATTCAATTATATATTCAAATAGGAAGAGAATAAGACCCTAAATAACAATATAACAGTTTTATAGGGTCCTGAACCAAGAGAATAGAGCGGAAACAACGTTAGACATATAATCACCCCTGTAAGAGAGGAATAGCCCGGACTTTATTTTCCATGTCATCGCTGCACACAGTTGAGAACATGGCAGTAACAATAATCTGCATAATATACATGTTTTTGATATGACAGAAAATCTTTGCCGCTCTTCTCATTGGTGAAACGACATGAGTTAGATGAATTGATTGATATTTCCTCCAGAAAATCATGGTAAAGATGTTACCTTTTATGCTCACCTAAATTGAATTATTGCTTTCTTCAGCGAAATGATTCGGTTACCCCAACGGCTGACAGTGTGTAGATTTTAAAAGAATATGCTTGGTCAAAGTTCGTGAGAGGCATCTTCGTCAGCCGAAGAATGTGATTGTAATTTCATTTAAAATCCTCAACAAATTCTACCGCGACCGTGTAAAAGTTGTCATTTCCTGAAGAGATTGTAGTTTGTCATGGAAATCCATTTCAGGGCATCGAAAAAATGGAGGTGGAGAAGAGGAAGCTGTTCCATGAACACGAAGGGAAAGGTGAAGAAGAGCAAGAGAACAAACAGACCAGGAGATCGAGGTGCCCATTGACACGAAGAACGAATCGTATTCGAGATGATACTGTATTAAACTACAATGTGAGAGATACAGGAAAAGAATAGAGCTCGAGCCGACATTGATAATGACGTTCGAGCATTAAATCACTCCCCATCTGCTCGAGTCTGATACTCCAACGAGACGGCACAGCGCGACAAAAAAGCCGCCCGAATATACACGTTTCTCTTATTTATTTACGTCGGGGCGAGTGCCAACGTCGGCTTGGTTTTTGTCGGAGTAAAACAGCGGAACAAAAAGCCGACGGAGAATTTTGGGCAGAAGACTCGAAAGCGTCAAAGAAAAAAATGCATCGTTCGTTATTTTATTCCTTGGCGAAGGAGGCAAGAAACGAAATCGTTGCGGGAGACAGATTGCGAGGGACGCCGTTTGAAAGGAAAGATTTTTCCACATGCGGGGGCGGGTTTGTTACCTCCCTTTCGATTCGTCGGATACGTTTTTATAACCTTGCAAGGGACGACACCTCATCCTTGACCAAGGTCATGGGTAAACCGGCGGTCCACTGAATAAATAACAAAAGGAACGGGGGAGGAGAGAGAGATTGGAAAAAATAAAATATATATATAACGAGAAACCCCCGCGCGAGATGAAAAACAACTTCGGGAAGGGGTCTTGGTGGAGATGGTTATTAGTAGATAGGGCTCCGAAGAGGAATGAATAAAAAATATACGGATTTCTTTCTCTTCTTTTTTATGCGTAGCATGGACGCAGGGAGTATCGAGGAGGAAAAGGTGTGGGAGGAGAAGCGGCAAAGCCGGTTGTGATCGGTGAAGAAGCGGGGTCAGGGGCCTCCCATCGGGCCACAAATTATCACCGTTTCCAGACGAAAATGTATATAAAAGCGTATGGACGACAAGGGGATGTAGATGATGCTGAAGAGAGCCGAGGATGCGGGGATATTTCAGAGAGGTCGGAAAAATCGAAAATTATCGAAAAATGGAAGTGATGAAGAGAATGTCGAATGAAATGAATGGAAGATCTCCGCCAATGGTAATGGAATATGTATGTCGGAGCCAGTGTCTCGCATCGACCCCTTTAGGAATGTGATACCTTCGAGGAGATGCACGCGGTTGGGTGCACGCACCGAGAACACGCACGGCTCGGAACAGTGAGTCGTTAGTCATCTTCGCGTCTCAATCAAAGCCGTGTCGTCGTGGACTCTTTTCACTTTCGTTACGAGACTGAATAACACGACGTTTTACTTACCTCTCCGAGGGTTAGCTTGATGTATGGGAGCGGCTATGGGATCTTATCTTGGGAAGAGTGCGGTATCTCGTGATTACATACACTAAAGCGTGGATCTGACTACCAGGAAACGGAAACTTAGAATAATTTGAAACTGTGTTAGGGTGTAATTTTCCTTTTAAGTATGACCAAAATCCTATCACCTTGAGTGCGATATTTTATCGATTTATACTGCCCAAACTAACTCATTAACATTATACCAGTAACAGTTATTTAGAATGAAATCAGCCATCATAAAAATCAATTTCACAAGAAAATTATAAAACACTAGCTGATCCCGCGCAAATATTTGCGCGCATCGTAT
Source organism: Ladona fulva (assembly GCA_000376725.2). Classification (NCBI taxonomy): domain Eukaryota; kingdom Metazoa; phylum Arthropoda; class Insecta; order Odonata; family Libellulidae; genus Ladona; species Ladona fulva. The sequence goes on along the minus strand of KZ308327.1, from coordinate 2,074,654 downwards.
ATTTAATGTCTGCAAAAACTTACCCGCATGCGATTATTTAACATTCCAATAAAAGTATCTTCATAAAAACAAAATATTTCATCATGCCTGAAATATTTTAAGTAATTAAAGAATGAATTTAATTCCATCTTTTCCCATCATTATCTAGAATCTTCAATTTCGTGGCTATGTCAATTTTTATTTCATTGCGGTATTTTAAAACAAACATCAAGCACTCTCAACACCACGGTTGTGCAGCTAATGACCCAATGTCCATAATCTGGTCCGCCGGAGAAATTAAACCAACCCTCCAGTTTTTGCATTTTCATCTAAATGTATTTCCATTTTGCTGATAAATCAACATCCATAGAAAAAATATATGTTACTCTAAAAAAATGCCAATTAGTTTACTTCTTCGTCTTTAATTTACATCGTGCATCGAGTACCTTGTTATTGTATTTGCTCGTAAGTAGTCCTCTAGTGGTATACCTATCAGAGTACACAATAATCACAAAAGTTAACTAACCATGCGGAAATACGAAAACTCCAAGCGGAGGAGAAGTTGCATGGATTACATTCGCTTTGTTCAAACTTCGAGCTTAATAATGAGTTGATAAATACTGATTGGTTATCCCTGAAGTACGAATTTCTTAATTTAAACTATCGGCCAACAATATCGTAGGTATTGAAAACCACTGAATGTTTTAAACAACGTCATTTACTTAGATTTCAATATTTGGCTATTAAAGCGTTTTATCAAATGAAAACATTTAGAAAAAGTTTTAATTTAAAGTTATTAACTTAACTCTCATTTAGTTATGTCTCACTTGGTAATTAAAACAAAATTAACAGTTCTGAGAATTATTCTACTAATTTTTTTTTAAACAAAACCCCTTTACCTCTTCAGTCAGATATGAGATGAACACGATTCGCTGGCATTTGATTACTTTCCGATCAATACTTCTGAGAAAGGAAATACCGAAATTAGGAATATGTTTATGTTCTTATTCAGTGATTCATTTTCGTCAACAGCAAAATTGACGACGAAACAGATCTAATGTACCATGTACCAATTCAAAAGATATTATTTAAAACGTTCTCAACATACCAGTGCTAAGAAAATCTCTTAATTTAACTGATGCAATTTCAAGTAATACTCTAATACCAATCCCTTTTATTTCACGTCATCATTCATTAGCATTTACGTTGGTATAAACAATACTTGTTTACTACGGAGACTACGGAGGCTTATATAAAAAAGAAACGATATTATTAGAAATTCATTTATATATAAATATTCATTGTTTGTTGTTTTAATTCAGTCAAAAATATTAATATTAATGAAGAACAGCTATGGTTAAATGAAATATACATTAAATAATTCCACCTAGGCGGCAGCTATTGCAAACCACTTCAAAAAGTAATTTCCCGTTTATTTCATCAAAATTCTCGCAATCTCGAATCGAATAGTTTTGGCTGGGCTTATAAATTGGCAAAAACATAATGTAGTTTGTTTCATTATTACTCTACATAAAGCCGTTTCTAAGATAGGGAGGGGGACGGATGGACGGACACTTGGGAAATTATATATAATATGATTCTCGGTAAAATATTAATATAAAATAATAATTTCTCGATTTCTTTGACAGCGCTTCATTTGGATTTTATGTCACTTACTAATTCTTGCGTTGCATGTTGAAGATTTGTTTTTATATGCTACAAAAACCATTCATTATCATTTTAAAATATCCAAATTCCCAATACCCATTGCTACCTAATTTTCCTTTCTTCCGTTTCACCTTCATTTTTTCATCATTAATAAAGCTGTTTCTTCATATATAGAAGAGACAGGCTGAAAATCAATTTCTCTACTATGAATATAGGAAACGGATTCCGTATGTTTTTGATTCATTAATCGTACCTACAAAAAATGGATTCCTTTCCGGCGGCCAGTGAATTCCTCAGAAATATTGGGACGTTTAGAGGGCATTGCACTCCATAATCTTTGCGCAAAAGAAAACGACGAAATCCAAAAGAATGGATAGAAATTCCTCGAATCCCATAGAAAAAGCATATTCCTTTTTAAGGCTTACTTATGGATTTCTTTTGGTCTTCTTGGAAACATTATTGACGGAAGCGATTAACAAGTGATTAAATATCGGCATTCAGCGGAGTTTGTATGCACTGAGTCTGACGCGGCATTGACGTAAAACAAAAGGTCCTTTAGAATCAACGCAGTACACGTTTATACATTAAGGTTTTTAATTGCCAAAATGAATGGGAAATTATTTACCGGCGGTAAAGTGAAAGACACCTAACTTTTTTAATTTTCGAATTCCTCGACGGCACATTCCGTTCCCACAATCCCCTGCCCCGAGTAATATCCTCCATTTCATCCACCGTGGGGCGCTAATTCATGATCGTTTACTCCCAAAACAACCTCATCTCCTCTTTCGAATATTCCCCAAAAAAAGAACAGGTTCGAAGCACCTCGGCCCTCCCTGTCCGACCTAAGATGTCTGACACCCCCGCCTCCGATTTTTTCTAACTGATCCCAGACACCTTCCCAACCTCTCTCCATCCCTACAAACCCTCTTCGGCCTGCGTCATTCCGCACCCACATGCCTATTACACTCCCTGCCCTTGTGAATAGGGGTACCGCAAGCTCTCCCATTCTTTCACACTCTACGACGCCGCTCGTCTTTGGCGCCCGCACAGTAACCCTCAACTAAACCCTAACGTTTTATTCTAGGGAGTGCCAACATCATTATGTTTTTCTACTGACCCTTCGAGGTGTAGCAAAGGATTAGGTGTTTTGGAACGGAAAATACGCGACTTCCTGCATAATTCATGATTAAAAGAGCGGAGGCATAATGAGAGGCGTGTTGAAATGTTTGTGAAATAATTGAAAGGAAATTGGTGGATGTGAGGTGTTGTATTCCATAGATTGGGATCTAATCGGCGTGAAGGTAAACGCCTCCGAGGGTATTTCTTTCGGGTGGTTTTTACTGCCGTCCGCTGCTTTCGGTAAATAGGGTGTTGCCTTGGAAAATGGGCATAACCATCACAACCTCCCTTTCCTTCGATGTTTTTCTATGCCGTCGATACCCAGCGCATTTTTTCAACCAAGTATTCTGTTGACATGGCCATTTGAATCCCTTCGAGGAATTTACAATATTACTCTAGAATTTTATTTTTTCTGCTGTAGATGTGTGTTAGTAAATTTCCCTTGTTTCCAAGTAAAGAATAAGACAATTCAGCGAAATTAATATGAAAAGTAATGTTAAATGAATCAGAAGAAAATCAGAATCAATAAGATAATGAATTAGAAAAAGTAATGTTAATATCCAAATTTTACAAGTGATATTTAATATAAATTTTGTATTTAGCAATGCATTCACAAATGCAGCCTCATGGTAGACAGACATTTCTGAACTAATTAAAATATCTTTCAGCTTTATGACGCTCTCACATATTTGGTAGGAGGTAGGATTACAGTGAATATGCATTTGGTTACAAGCGGCATAATATAATATATATTTGAAAAAAATATATATTTGTATAACTTTCAGTATTGTGAATATAATCGATCTTTTGGAGCCGGGCGGTATCAAAATGTGACTATTAATGAAATCGATGGTGGAAGGTGAGACTTGGTGGAAAGACATGAAATACAGTGAAACTTCACACTTGATGTGTATGGCATAAGCATAAATGATAGTGTTAGTGACAGATGTTAATGTTAGTGTTATGATCTCTTCCTAAATTATTCCTTGTAATACCAAATCTAAGAATTAGAAACCATTTAAGACAGTTCGCTCTTTTGCAATTAATTTTTAAAATATCGAGATGATTTTCATCTGACGTTGCTCGTGTATGGTAGAAAATATTTCTCTAAGGGTGTCAATTCTCTTTACATGCATAGACGTTAGTCGTTCGTGTTCTCGATTAAATGAACAATGTAAGGATTCCTTTATCAGCATCTAGCGCGAAACATGAGAAAAATAATAAAACTAATCCAAGTAGTAAAGTATAATATTCCCTAGAAATAGATGAGGAACGTTTCTGTAACAGCGGAGAAAAGTGGTTTCAGGAATGAGGTTTTTCCAGCATGGGATAAAAAAACACCCATTAAGTAGTTATAGGTATTTGTGAAAGGTGAGCACGGAATCATTCAAATTTTAAAAAATATTAAGGTGATTTTTGTTAACAGTGGCTCAAGATTATCTGTCAGTCTTCTAAAGCTAAAGATCACGTGATCTAGCGTGAAGAAAGCGATTCTAGCTCGCGGCCACGTGCCCTTTGCATGTGAAACCGGAGAGATATAAATAAAAGCTAATTGCGGAGCAGTAACGAGCTCTCGCTATTTCTTTTCACTTTACTTTATCAGTCGGAGGCAACCCCGTGTCCCGTTGGAAGGGAAAATTAAAGCTGCTTGTCGATTTTCTGAACTCAGAGCTGTTCTTTTCATCGCTCTCATAATTTGCTATCCCATGACCTAATCACCGCCTTTTACCTGATTGTTGGACACGTTAAAAAAAACATTTCAGGCCTCTTTTCTCTTTTTCGACCTTTTTATTAATGTTATCGTATCGCGTCTTTCTATCAAACTCTTGAAATTGAGACTTAAATTGAGCGATAAATGTATTTCCATAATTCTTTCGCTAAGAGGTTCGCGCGATAGAACGTAATGTAATATTTTAGGGATATTTATTATACTGCATTCTTGGCATCATTATGGATGTATACCATCTTATAGCTCCTTCGTCAAGGAAGAGAACTAACTTATAAAACGTTAACGTTACAAATAATAAAACAGTGGTATTTGCCGAAATAAAGGCCGCACGATATACTTCTTATATTTGGCTGAGAATTCAAAGCATGTTAACCTCATATGATGAAGGAGCCATCACGGGAATGTCCACCATGAGTTTATATATAAATATTTCACAATTTTCGAAACTAGCTTCGCCAAGATATTGAAATTGATATCACAGTAAAGATGAAGGGCGAATCGTGAATATTGCACAACTCAGAAGTTAACTATGTCATTGATTACGTGATAATTCACGTCACCATGAAACAGGGTTATCATATTTATCCTAATAAACTATGAAAAGCCCATCAAAGGTTAAAGTTACATGTTACCTAAAATGTACAGTATGTAATAGACGTAGATGTGAATCAATCCATAATTATTAGTGGTAAATGTCTAAATATTCAGAGCATGCCCTGAACTCATTAATAACATTTTGAAATTGTTTAAAACTATCAGAAAACACGATAATTCAAAAAAGACATCTTATTTAACTAAAACATCGCGGTTACTATGTTTATCATATCTTGGAAAATCCAATAAAATTGTTCCCTTTCCAAAATCAAAGTTATCGAGATTTCCTTGGGCATATTTGTATATCCTCCATTACTGTGGGCATTACTAGCAGTTCATACCAAAAAGAGTTACGTAACGTAATTTTAAAATATCCTATTACAATCTTTATGTAAAAATTCCAAGTAGATTGTTTACATATAGATTTTATTTAAACTATTAATCAATTTTAAAGAAATAAATACATAGATAAATAATTAAGGAAATCTGTTATTTGATAAACTTAAAGAAATTTCCACAACAATTTAAGGAAAGAACCTATTCCTATCTGTTAAAATCTGCGGATGGTATAAAATTACCTCCGGGCAGTGCAATGTCGATAACAAATTGATTCTTTTTCGTTTGAAATGGCGCCGAAACGAATTTAGAATGATAAACCTCTGCGGCAATCTAAAATAATTGAAGGGATCCGAAGATATATATCCTGGAGAAAAAGAAAAGAACTCACGCCATGAAAATACCTTAAGGTCGTTATACCTCCGGCGTGGAATATTTGTCTACCGAGGAGATGCGGAGGCAATGAAAGAGAGCATTGGAGATAGAAGGCGGTCGTGGGTGGCAGAGTCCCACTCAACTCGAAGGGGACGCTTTAGAGGTAGCCACCACAAAGTGGAGATGGATAGAGGGAAAACCGAAGGTATGCGGACGAAGACCGTCTTTTACGAAATAATCTTCGCCGCTAACGAAGGAATCGGTCGACGGCGGTAAAGAAATAAGGGTAGGCGCGTGATGCTGGTCTAGATAAGGAGGTTGCCGCTGGAAGGTGTTTCAAGGAAGGATTTGTTAAGGTTGACCCCTACCGTAAGGTGCGGAAGGACGCTAGAATTTTACTATAGGAAAGTCACTATAGATCCTATATCAAGAAATGTCCTGGTGCTCCGTTGAAAATTAATCTCCTCCAAGTATTCTTCATCAAACCTTCACCTCTTTTGTCCACATTTTGTAAATACAACTTACGTCAGCAATAGTTAATCTCTTAATATAATATTTGCAGCTCCCTTCTTTTTCTATTCGTCCTATGAATTATATTATGTTCGTCGTAATAATTAACTAGTCATCATCTGTTCAGTAACTGTGAATTTCTTTTATGTGAATATAGTATATGAGATATTACTAAAAGTATGAAATATTACCAAAAAATTCACCCATTACTTACATAAAATTGTAGGATTTATAAATATTTGTTACTTTGTGTAAAAATGCGTTAGTGATTAAATAGATATACCTTCATACTACCCATACAGTCCGAAAGAATATGTGACATCGTTTAGATAAATCTCACATAAATATCAACTAAGATGAGAACTAAACTGCAAGCAATGCTGAATGCGATAATTTAAATTATTATAAAAAGAAGACATTTATCACCATAAGAAACTATACCGGGAAACCTATCTAATGAAGAGAGTTAAAACCGGCCTCTAAGGAATAGAGTAACTGTTACATCTTTTCCTTCCAGATTCCTGTTAGTTCAATAAATGTATCGACAACGGACTTTGTACATGTCCTCGTGGGAAGTGCAATTGAACTCTGATAAGAGGGAGAATAATAAGAAACGTTTTGAAATTGCCAAAGAATTTTCCGTCCTTTTGTAGCATGACATTGTCGATGGGAATCTTAGGATCAGCGTCTTACAAGAAGATTTCAAGGAAATAGGACATCCCAGTTTTCTGGGATTTCAAACATATCTATATGCCTCAAGAACTGTTTTCGGACGTCGAGACTACAAAATGTCTCCATTATTTTAGTCAAAATTCTCATCTAAACTATTTCTTGATATTTTGATGTGAAATAGATCGGGGTAAACAATCAATAACCTTCGGTTAAAATTTAAGTAGGCATTTATCCCTGTGATATCCCAGTTTTAAACCATCCTCATCTACATACATACCCTGCAAGCCGCCTTTCGGCGTGTGGTAGGGAGTGTAAACACCAAGCGTTCGAGTTACCTCTTTAGCTTATTGTTATTATGCATCGTTCTCAGACAGAATGAGTCCCTAAAACGACTTATCCTCGCATCTGCTTATTTTATTTTACGCTCATTGTCGGATCGGTCGAAGTGGCAGTCTCTGGACAATCTACATGCAACCTTAAACGATGAATACACATTTAAGACGAAATCATTGCACAGAGCACTGTATTCATTCAACATTCACTTCCTGTATCAGAGTCGTCTGACATCTCATTGATCGTTCTTACCCATTTCTTTCCTTGTCGCTTTTCCGTTTACAGATTTCCATTTCCCTCCACCAGTTTAACGCATATTTCCCACCAAGCCCTTTTCTTCCTGACGTTTCACCTCCCACCTTTTCCTCTATCAACCTGTTATTTTTATTCTCTCCTCTTTATTTCCCTGCCCTCCCCATATCCCTTTTTATCTAATTTTCCCTCCTCATCTCGCCCTCTAAGACATTCCCCCACTCTTTCACCTTGGTCCCTTTCCATAACTCCTTATCTCTTTCACCTCTTCACTCGGACCCCTTCTTCAATACCCTTGATTTTTTTCAATTCCCTCTTCATCTCCGCCCGCTCGCATTAAGCATCCTTCTCGTTTCCTACTTCATCCTCTCCCCCTCCCTTTATCTATCCTCTTCCGAGAGCCTTTCCTCTCCCTCTGCTTATCTGCTCCTCATAAGCTCTCTCCTCTTGTCCTCCTTCCATCCTGTCACCGACATTTATCCCCCGATTACACCATGATGCGCGTCATCATCGCTGTCCTCCTTTCTTTAGATTTTCTATTCCCATTCGCTTCTTCATCATCCTTCGCTTCTCTATCACTCTATCATATCGTTTTTCTCATGCAAGAGTTGTTTCCTTCTCGCAATTATTCCCAGATTATACAAAACTGCCTTTTCACATGTAATCTTCCTCGATTCATCCTTGTTACTTCCCCGGTGGAATTCTTCATCCGATTACCACACTTCCGTTTTCCTCGGTAATCCGTAACCCAAGTCTACACAATACAAAGCCAGCGGCCCACATATGGCCAACTAGATTTCATCCTGCAGCCGGCAGCGAGTTTTGGAAATTATACTTATTTACTAAAGCTGATAATTAATTAAAAGTTGGTAATAAATGGTGGTTATCATATATTACTATCGTATATGCATAGAAACTTGCCCATTGCGAACAAAAATATCGTTTTTCCATCAATAATGAACGTTTAGAAGATATTTGTCATGTCCTGTCTGACCTGTCATTTCATGAGTATATTTAAAAAAACTTAGTTACTCAAAAAAGTAAGGTATCTCGTTATTTATTTGTGTTTTTCTGTATAAGAGATATTTTTTAATTTAAATCATAACGTTATTTTACCCAAAAATCTTCATTTATGGGCCACTATCATTTTTTGTTATACTCATGCGGCCCTTCTGTTCTTGTAAGTTATTCGGGCCTGCTTCAACCTTTCAAAAGAAATGGCCTCCTTCATCTTTCTTTCGGCGGATTATGGTTATGTATTTTATTAGTGTGTGACTTAAGATGTCCATTCATTCCACCATTTATGGAAATGGGTTATATTAAAATATTCCATAAACAAACGTATCAACTTAGATGGAATAATTAGTGAATATAATATCATACAGCGTGAGCGATGTATCATTAAAAGATTCTGGAGATCTTTAACGTAAATCCAATTTAGTGTGGAAGTGGAAAGCATGGAAATTCAAATGATCATTAATTAATATAACTGACAAAACGCCTGCTTGAATGACAGGAAAATTTGACGCGCCGCTTTCTCTCCGGAGATTTCAATTTCTCATATACATACGAAAGTTCGTTACATTTCGTCCGAGCCCGAATGCGCTGGCGGACAGACGGACCGAGACTAATAGGCGTTCACGCTGGAAGCGAAATTGACCTGGGAAGCCTTGGTTTTTACTTCCTCTTGAATCCTCCCATCATATCTCGCCCCTTGGCTGTCCCTCCACATCACAACATCTTAGGAAAAGGAATAAAAAAAAGTCACTCTCCTGCGGAGTGCCTTCGTGGGAATTCGGATGGGTTTTTGGGGGTGGCTTTAGGAATCCTCATATCAATATTTGCTTGATGCGCGCCCTTAAGCGTTTAGGGCAACGCCCTCTTAAGGCTTTAAAATGATAGGTGGCGGTGACGAAGGGAAAGAGAAATCGTCTTGCGCAAATAATGGGATAATTGAGGCATGTCCACGAGGAAGACTGTTGTAACGGCGCGGCGTGACTCAATTCCGCGCGTAATACGCCTGTCATTAAGTCGGAGGATAATTGGGAAGGAAAAACATTGCTGCTTTCACCGAGACTGTTTTCACAGCTTGATAGGCGATACGTCACGAATAGCGTTTGAAGTTTAGTACCCCTAATGGAATCGTGGCGGAGGTCATCTTCATGCTAAATGCCGTGATGAAGACAACAAACGATAATGTGTGATTCTTAAGTTAATCTTTCAAACAGTCTTTGGGAAGTAAAACTGCCCATCTCAAGAATATTTCCACTCTAAAGACGGGTCGATTTTTTATGATTTTTTGCTTAACTTAAAAAATAATTCTAGGAGGCAAAATAACATTGAACTTCTGTTTTTTATTAAGAATAAATGAAAGCTTTGCTTGCCACTTGTACAGTACGTTTTCATCCATAAAACTTGCAATAAAATTTTAAAAATCTCTTTTTTTTCAGGTAAGTGGCAGCATAATCGGCCACCATGAATAAATCCGCTTACCTCCGATGTAGAAGTGAGTATAACGGACGATTATTAAGACTAGTAATTTCTCTTACAAATAAATTATCGCTTACAATACTTAACGTTACCTCAAATAATATTTTTAAAGGACACAAAACATAAATTCGTTTTCAAACTCAGGATCGATATTGGGAAACTCGTAGGTCCTACCACCATATCTTAATAAATGAATAGTATTATTTATTTCGGTACAAGATAAAGGCAAATGTAACCTTAATTTACTTTTGACTGTCTTGTTTATTGCAGTGACACTATAAGGGTTACCTAGCTATGAATGATGTTGAATATAGGATTACATTTTGGTCACTTCTATTCTTCTTTCTTTGGTCACGCTACGAATATTCATTCACTAGTGTCATTGTAGTGCACTTACGTAGACTATTTCACTCAGCAAGGAAAGCAAGGACAATCTCACTCCTCATCCTGGAGTTCCTCGATCTTACCAGGGGTTTGGTAGCTAATGAAGGGCTTGAGGTTCAAACCTCTTAAAAATATTTTATCGACTTAAAAGAGGAGAAATGCGTAATGCGGTGCGGAAATATTAATGTATGATATTCCTTCTTTACTTTGTCTCGCTCTAGATCACTCTCGATGACAATGATTAGAAAATACGCAGAATGGGATGAGTAATTTTGCTTCTTCGTTTTCTTTCTCAGAAGTCAACCATGCCATTCATTGGTACTGTTAATTCAACATTAATCGGCTCGTCCAACATTGCGGAGGACCATTAAGGTTTTATCGCTGATTATCTCTGAAGCGTATAGCAACGCATAAAGGGGTCGAGTACACTTTATACATCGGTTTTGCCGCAGCAAGATTGGGAAGAGCATTCATTTTCCCCCTCTCGGAGCATATAAATAACGGCGAAAATTTCCTCGACAGCTAACAAATTGAAAGTTATCTACGAGCCTTACAAATCATTTTTTATCAATGGTCTCCATTGATATGTTCGTCATTATCTGTATGGGTTTTCGTTTTTTTCCATTTTTCCCTCAATCGCGAATACTTTCTCTTTTCGAACGCTCTCTCCAAAGCAGCCACTTAATAGTCTGGAACGGGAGGATATCACCGCGCTCAAAACACATCGCCGAAAAGCTTTTCTCGTTCCGTCTCCCCGTCAACTGCCATCTGTCACCCTCATCACAATATCTGTGATACCCATTCCAACCCTCTCGCTACCCATTCCAACCCCCTCGCTTTGACTTCTTCCATTTTCCCGCACTAAATTCTAATAAATCTGATTCCTCGACATTTTCGTTTTCAGCCTCATTCGTTGGAAGTGCATATGGAGAAGATATTTTGAAGACTTTGCAAGACTAGATATCGAGAAAGAGTTTTGAAAGTATAGCAGGTCCCAGAGGATTTCTTTCGTCCTTTTCGCTCGTAGTCGTTCATTAAACTTTCAGGTCCTTGGAAGAAGCCAATATAGTAAATTCTTCTTTATTGGCATTGATTCCATATATATCTACACAAAAATGCAGAATATCTTAATAAATATGTATCTAAACATAAATTATTGCCCCATCCCAACATTCAGACGCAAAAAATCAAATTTCATTTTCATATAGGGATTCATCTAAGCTCGCAAAAAACTCCTCTCGACAAAAATAATAGGAAAAAGGGAAGGATTTCGCTCGTTAAGGAGTACGCCGGCAATCCCAGGGGATAAATGAAAGAGATAAAGTCTAAGGTGGCCAAGAGAGCCGGGTCCTCTATTACTCGGGGAAGGAGCTAAGCATTGTGCTTTAATATTCTCTTTTATTTTATGATTACTGTTTCAGGAAATAGTGATTCGCTTAATATTTTAGTCTGAAAGTATATTTATGCCATTTAAATGGGCTATTGAATCCAGCATCATCGAAGACAATACGAACGGCCTTCAACTTATCTCCTCAAATCATTCCCAAGATTTTTGTCCGATCCAAGGAGTTTCCTTCTAAAAATTAACCCTTTCAGTGGTAGTGGTATTGTTAGACGGTTAAGGTCTAATCGCACGTATGAGCCATCACCTGAAATGAAACCCGGAACCGCTCTCACCAAAGACGAGAGCGCTACCTTAGATATTCTGGATCCCCAATAACTCTTCTATAACGATGGTTATAGAAGAGTTATTGATTACTTGTCCAACTCTTCTAGTAGCACTTTTGTCGTAGAAGAAAAACACCCCGAAAGGCTAGCTTGTTGAAGGATACATTCTTAGTAGAAAGAGTCCAAGTATTGATGCTTGTTGTATCGATTGACAAAGCAATAATATATTTCTTAGATTTATATTGCCTTTTTTTAATTATATTCGAACCAAACCACACACAAAACAGCTAGTCGAAGGTTCTTTATGAATGATATTTAGGTCTAACTATGAGTTAATTTAATGTATGCCCTGATGTTTTGCGATGTAAAGTTTGATTACGGTATGTAATGGTTACAGCCACAAACAAAAATATAAAATATTGTTTTAAGAATCGGTTTATCAATTTCTAAGATCCACTTACTTATCAAGCAAAAATCGTTTAAAAATTGTGATATCGAACCCAAACATATTGGTCTTCTGAACATCGACTTGTAATACTCAACTCGCTGACTCAATTTTTATAATTTCCGAAATAACCTTTGCTTTTAATTAATCGCCTTCGTAAATACCTTTAGTATGAATCATCCGCGACTAATTTTTATTTAATTTTTGAAAGCATTTGTATAATTTCGGACATATTAATTTACTCCGTTATACAGAGATCAAACGGAAACGAATACTGGTAAAATTAAATTTTACTGAAGGAATATAAGCTACACTTTGTTCAATATCTGCGAATGTCATTTATGGGAAAGCTTCATATAGCTGCTCATTAAAGTATTATTCCAACATACAAGCTTTAGAGTAGGAATTAACAGGAAATGTGAAGCCGAACGTTACTTTTAACAGCCACCCGACGGATTCAGATAAAACTATCGTTACTTTAATCTTTGGTATTTGATCTCTGATTGTGATCAACGGTTATTTCGAGGGAATGGGACCTTTTAGAGCATTTCATTAAGGACTAAATTACTTGCAGTCCCTTTAAGCAAGTTAAGTACACAATTAAACATGAATCCATCCATTCTCCTTCTGCATGTCAGATTAAAGAGCGCTCTCGTCATGGCCCACTTTACCTTAATAAGTAGAACAGAAAACGCCATTCGTTGTAATGGCGTTGGATTGGATCAAATGAATAATGGAGAAGTAACGCTCAGTCAAAGCGTTATCATGAAAATCACTGACGCACGCTTGCGTTTTATTTTTTTAGGATAAAATTGACGGTGCCCACAGAAAAATCACTTAAACGATGCTAGTTCCCTTTTTTGTAGCCTCTCCAGCTTAGTCTTCCGTAGATAGGGTCTCTTCCTTTGAAAACATACTCGGTTGTATATATTAATCTTCTCCACAATCCTGATTTACTGGTTCAAACTCTCTCTCTCTTGCGTTCCATCATGTTTCTTCTTTTGATCAACTTTTTTCTCTTGCTTATTTTCCCTCAAAATTGTTTTTAAAATTTTAATTTATATTATTTGAAGATATTTCTTAAAGTTGTTTTCGTCCCATTTCATTATGCCCACTAATAATGCATTTTAAAATTATTTTTGCCGCACACTAAATTCTTTTCATTTATTCTTATAATAAATTTTTATTACTTTTTCTTCCTGCAAAAACGGTTTATTTCTTCAAAAGACAAGAGAATAATTTTCAGGAACATTAAAATTCAGTTAAAGTAACAATTACAGAAGTAAAATGCATCACCTCAGCTTGGTTTCCATCGGCTATTCGTTACAAAGACACTAGAATATTGCAATGCTATAGGCTGTTGATTTTGAATACCCATCGCAGCTGAATTAGTTTTGAAAATAACATATATTTTAGTACTCGTGGAAAAAGGTAACTAGACTAAATCGGCATCAATCGGGTTGCTTAGTTCTCTTTCGTTGTCTTTTCATAAAAAATACGCAGAACCTGCCAGAAATACGGGAATCCTGCCGTTAGGAAGATGATCGTGGAAGGTAATGTTCAAATTGTTCGGAGGAGGACGCATCTATTAAATTTCCACTTTTTTCGCCAACTGTCGTCAGACAGATCAGCAGTGAAGCATTAATTCCGAATACATAGAGCTTCCTCTCATTCTTTCCTTTTTCTCTCCCAATTCTTTTTCCGTCCCATTCCCATCTCGTCCTTTTCTTGAGAGACGTACAAACCGAGGAAATCATTTCTTCACGCCGAGCGCGAATCATTCGTAAAGGTTAGAATAAAAAGGATCCTCTCAGATGTTCCACTCATATTTCCGTGTTGAGGCGACGCCCACCTCCCTTCCGGCCATCCCTATCCTCACTTCTTTTTCCTCCCACATATCCCCATTACCCGTCGAGGGGAAAAAATGATCCCGAGGCGTTAATTAAGACGCTGGAGATAAACCCTTAAAGCATCCACAAAGCATTTCATCGCATTTTGGACCGCGAGAGGAGGGGAAAGATGAGGTATAGGAGGACTATGAGTGGATGGCTGTGGTTGGTTCCTAGAAGCGAAGGGAGATAAGGGGAAGGGAGAGAGCGGGGGTACGCAGAGAAAGGGACAGGAGACAGAAAGACAGAGATTTTTATTAGATACGCAGACAAGATACGTGGCCGGGAATTAAGCCCGTCTCTTAGCACCGTCGCGCGGCAATTTTTTCCCTTCTTTTTCGAGACTTGAATCCCTCTCGCGTCATCCGTCAATTAAAAGAACTCTTGGTCCTTTTACCAGACGGCAAACAAGTGAAACACGATGCATTCCATCTGGCAGAGTTTGTCTAATATTCGAAGCGAGCGAGGCACGCCCTAATTCAACGATACAGGCTCCCTCTCTTCTCCGCATACCCGCACTTCTTTTTGTCCATTTTTCTGTTGCTACGTGGGTGAGCGAAAGCTACGCTGAAACAACTTCTGCGTCAACTTCCTTCCCCGCGCCCAAGTAGATGAAAGGAGTTTTACGCGATATTTTCTAGGGAGAGTCGCAGTTCTATAAAATGAGTTGGAGTTGATTCCCGAAAATGCGCGGGCTTCTTTTTTCGCCCGAAATAATAAAGTTTTATTCCCGCTGCGAGTGCGTTGAGCATGAAGGATAGAAAAAGTTGTCGACGCCAAAAGAGGATACAGATGCTCTCGGTGGGATTTCTTGTGTTTTAACGCTCCTCGCGTGTTTTGCCGCATTGCTGCGTACTGCAGCGGAATTATCCATGCGAGCCACTCAGTTGGGCGGAGCTCATCGCCGAATAAATTATTCGGGACTAATTTCCGTTCGGATGTATTGTTGCAATGTTCGCGAATGACCACAGTTTTCGCTACACATCAAGTAGGCTGAGTCGTTGCTTTGCGCCGATTGTTTTATCAGCGGAATTCTTTTCTGAATAACTTATGCTGGATGTTTAGGCGAATGTTTTATTGATCGTAACAATTAGTAGAAAATTTGCAATTTAATTAGGAGAAAGTGCCGCTTTCCCCTAAACGTCATATTTATTTACATTTGGATATTTAGATTTAGATTTCACATAGAACCGGTGAATAGGTTTCTTTGAAAAGCGAGAAATTTCAGTGATTTTTCGACAAACTTAAGGAATAATATAGGAGCTGATTTCGTCTAACCGTATTTTTTAATGTAAAGGAACTATATCAGTATGAATGACCATTTAAAATATATATGCTAAATACGAGCATCCTTCCGCATTTATCTTGATATTTTTTAAATAATTTAATCTTAGCTTAATAAATTCTTTAAAAATTAAGAGATATCTAAGATCTTTAAATATTGAAAGCATTCCAAGTATATATTTATTATTATTGTTTATCCAAGTATATACTGTTATTAAACCAGTAAGTCTCAGCATGGTTTCGCAAGCCATGTCTTACGAATGTTTAAAATATGAAATTATTAAAGGATTTTAGAACTCAAATCTGTTTTATGTTAGAAGAAAATAGGTATGTAACTTATTTACGTAATTATACTCTACAATATCAATCCATTTCTATTGAAGAAGGTAAGGTGAACTTTTTTAATACTGCAAATTTTACCCTTCTATTCAATGTATTTTCTTTACTTTATTAAAGTTATCCAACGAATATTTTTTGCGTTATCGGATCTGGAATTTGAAAATTAGGTAGAAAATTTTTAACAACACAAATATTCCTAATTTTGAGATAAGTAAAATGTCTTCCACCTCCAATTTCCACTTGCTCTTTAGCAGTTTAGATGTCACCGCATTTCTAAAGGTAACAAATCTTCAAACTCGTGGATTGAAAGGGAAAGCTGTTTATGCTCATTAATTTAGCGAAGCCCTATAAAATATTCCATTTCAAACCTCCTCAAATTCACATTTTAGTGCTGAGTTCTTCGTATATATAACAGCTATAGCTGTTAGACCATTTCAGGGGACGCAAAAACGCCATTGAGCCGTCGAGCGAAAAATCCCAAAAAAGCGTGCGGCACAATGATCAATGACAAAGCCATCCAGTGTTTATGAGGGAGACAAAGGGAGAAGATCCGTGCGATAGACAAAATGGGAAAATTGACTGCGTGAGATTTGCCGGATGGAGGAATGGGGAGAGAAATGTTTGGCAGAGGAACGTAATGTTTGGGAGGGTTAAGAATTGGCTGCGTATGGCCATGACGCCGCCTCTTTATAAAGTGCATGATGTGGTCTGGCGAGTGGATAATCATGCTATTGGGTTTGATGGAGTATCGTGTAGTAGGAGCGAAGTCTCTTTGTCGGTGAGTAGAGGCGTTTGCACGAGCGTATCCACTTGTGAGGGGAAAATCTTCAGCTCTCAATCATACGCGCGAATAGGCATACGCGCTTACGCCCACCACTTCCTCGCTTTATGCCTTCGATAGAGATGAGTGGGAGAGATAATGGACAAGAGAGGATAGATGAGCGAAGTGTCGCCGCAGAGAAATTGCGTGGGTGCAAAGCGTGCGAGAGACGCGAGTTGGTCAGAGGAAGGAAAGGTTTCAGAGAGTGCGAAAGTGCCACGCGGATTTGGAAGATAAAGCGAAAGTGATTGATAGATGGCGGGTTTAATAGGGAGTCATCACATTACAAAGTCACTCCGTCGAATTTGTTGGAATAGGAGTACCGAGATATTAGAGATTTTAGTGAGTTGGAAATTCGAGTGAAATCAGGCGAAAAGCACGTAGGAAGGTCTGGACGCTTAAATAACACTCAAATGTCCCTTTTATCCGAATCACCATAATAATACATTCCACGACCAGGATAAATACCAGGAAATCTTTCGTCAGCCATGGTCGTGGAATAAATTTACATAGCTGTACAGGTAAAAGTTTTTCTTTCTTTCTTTAATTATGGAGTTCTACCGCAAAAGCGTGCCTGAAGCAGTTAGTAGTGTTCCAGGATTCCGCGAAGATTATTCTGTTAAGTGAAGAAGGGAAGAACTATTATAGCACTTCAAGAGGAATCGAAAGCTCTCTTATAGGCCATATGATGTTGTACGATTAAAAATTCACTCTTACAAGAAGCATATTATCTCCTGATTCTATTATTATTAGCAAACGTAAAAACGTTTGTATAACCTATTTAGAATATTTTGTAAATTATTTCCAGCAAGCATCTTTAAATGCTCATGTAAGGTTAATTCGGTGAAGAAGACGTTGACATTCATTCGTCCTACTTTTTCTGTTTTTTTAGTAGGACTTTGTTCCGTGAATGGACTTTTGCGTCCCGGAAAATGCGCCCCTAGGATATTTGCATCCATAGGATAATTGTGTAACGTTCAATTATTGATACACCCAATACATATCGCCTACTTTAATTGCGCAACAATATCTAACTTATAATTTTATAGTATATCCCCTACTACGCGCCGAAAGGTGGCTTTCAGGACGGACACCATTCACTGCATAGATGTAAATTAAACAAATCAACCAAGATTAAACATCAAAAGGGTTTAACACATGAACGTCCGAGAGGGAAATGTTCGATGGACGCA
Organism: Ladona fulva; assembly: GCA_000376725.2. NCBI lineage: Eukaryota > Metazoa > Arthropoda > Insecta > Odonata > Libellulidae > Ladona > Ladona fulva. The sequence continues at coordinate 2,056,575 of KZ308327.1, read as the reverse complement.
AATTCACTAGTATTCACTATAAAGGGTATTTTATTTCCTTGGATAGTATGAAAAAATACATCGGTAGTACTAGACCTAAATTTTTATGGTTGAAAAAATTTCAAGAATATTTTTTGTAAAATTTAAACTAAAAATGTCACATGGATACAATTCTGTTAAAATTTCCACCATTTAAACTGTATGTACTATCGGAATTTTACACGTCTGTCTCGCCTCGCTCATCCATGTATTCCATCCATGAATAATGTCATAATTCATCACCGATCCATATTTATATATTTGATAAATATTAAATAAATTTGAAAATAGTATATTCTCTTTTACTGATTCTCGCACAGAAATTGCGTGCTTTATTTGAATAAAATGTTAATTATTAAATTACTTAAAAAGCAACGGAGATCGGTTTTCACGATTTTCTGTTTTTGTTTCCTTCATTGTAAAAATTATATCCGCGAAATGATCTCTCTTACAGTAATTATCAATGACACCCTTCATTTGATCCTCAAATATTTATGAAATTCAGGTTCCTGTGAAGTTCACACGAGTGCTGCATGTCGTAATTGGAATTACTAGAAGGTGAAAATGTGGACGATAAATGGCGACGGCCCAATGGATTGATAACACTGAAGTACTACCTAAAAAGGAGTAAATGAAGTGACTCGTGGAATGGTATAATTATTTTTGACGTGCGAAGAAAGAATGATGAAGAAGTTAAGTGAAAAGAACGTCGTCAATGATGATTATAAATCTGGAAAACGAAAGATAAAAATGGAAGAATTAGATGATAGAGATAAATGAAACGAGAAGTTAAAATATTAAGTAAGGAAGAGATATGGAGCAGAGGAAGAAATGAATGGGGATAATGGAAGATTATGAGGGATGAATGGAGGATGGCTCAAGTGGACGAATGGTTTTGATTGTCAGAAGGGATAATAGAGCGGAGATATATAGTGAGAGAGGCGGGGATTGAGGCGTTTAGAGGCCCATTTAACGCTGGTTAAACTTCATGGAGTTGGAAAGAGTGCCAATGTCCAGGTAGGATGATTAGTTATGGCATTTATGTTCAATGATAGCCGAGTTGATGTATGTATTTATGGAGGATGAATGCGCGGATCAATTAAGATGAAGAGTTATAACGGAGAAATGACACGGCATCCATGGAATAAGCAGAAGGCGAAAGGAAAAATTATATTCCTCATGCTAACAACATTCTCATTTATAATGTTCTAGTAAACTTCCCATTCAACTATGACGGAACTTAATTAAACTTATTTTAAAAGTATATCTGTTTTTGTATAAATCTATTCTTCATAATCCAGAGTGTCATCATAAGTATATTAATTATAAAATGTATTTGTTACCGGTAGGTGGTTAGAATGGTTCTGGATCAATTTCAAATTGTCTCTTAGTAGATATATGAAAGAACATTCAGTCAATTATAACTATAAAATCAATGTTCATAAAACTATCGTAATTAAGTTTCAAATTTTTGCCCTAAAATTAGTAAGAAAAATTACCATGATCATTTAACAGTTAATTCTCCTTTCAAATTAAGCGTATTTGTATAGAATAAATTGAGCAGGACATCAATATTCGGGTTTGGTAAACTCCCCCGTCAAGCATGATGAAACGCGATGTAAATTGAACTGTAGCATATGATAAGAATATTATTCGAATTCCGAAAATTACGGGTTCGATTTCGTTGAACATTATGCAGTTCATGAGATTTACATATCTCACAGTTTCGTTCGCCTTTTAATTACGTTCTTCTCCCGGAATTATTCCTTTTCCTCACCATAATATTTCTTCCTCATCTTGATCGTGACAAAACATCATTTAAAGGTCCTTTGGAAAATTGGGTTGATTACGACACACTCATACATGGTATGTTTGATCCTGATTTCATCCTACTCTTACGTGGTATCTTCGATCCTGCGAGTGTATGTACTTTGTATACGGTGAAATTTCGAAAATTGGCTTCTCTCCGTTATTCTTACCATTCATTGTATATGGACCTATAATCCCAGTGAATTATTACAGGACAATACATGAGCTCGAATTCAATAATCGCCTTGGTCATCAAGGGTTTTTGGTCTGGGTTTTTTAAATCTTCAAAATGTTACAAAATTTCCATTCATTTTATAAAAAATTCTTGCAATTACCTCTCGCCCTGATTTCGTTTGTCCATTATTTCGTTTTTCATTTAGTAAAAGAATCGAAGTCTGAAAGACAGGAGAACGAAATCTGCATGCATTTCTTATCGAACCGTATTATGGGTTTCCGGGTTCGACCCCAAGTCTTTCCAGAGATGAGAATAGTTTCTCTGTGTCATTCTTCTTCTTCAAGAACGTTATGAAATGGAGGAAGAGAGAGACAGATGGACGGAGTATGAAATGGGTGAAAATATAACTTGTAAAGATATAACGATTATTTAAGATTTACACAACGAGATGGCATTTCCTTTTGCATGATGCATGGGTATTTTCTATACAGATTACGTTAATTTTGATATTATTATTATATATGTAATTAATATCAACTGAAGTCCATGAACAGCAATAAATACGATTCACCTCAACAGTAATTAGGAATCTTTCTTAATAAATGGAGAGCATACCTATTTCTACGTAATAATTTTAAATCCTTGTCTCATTTTCATATGGGTTCTTGCATAGCTATCGTAGGAAGATCAAGTTTATCATAGAAAGCTAAAGAAGTTATGATTCTTATAAATGAGTAATGAATTAACAAATTTCGCGTCTTCACTCTGGTAGGTCCTCCACTATGCAACTTCGGCAGATTTCCTATGTTCACCTTGGATGACCCAGGTTAGCGGAATTGGTAACGCATCAGAAACCATATCAAAACTCATCATCGTCATAATCGTTTCCCGATCTTAAAAAAAATTGGAAATAAGTAATTCTTTGTTAACATTCTAATAACGTACAAGTGTATTTTTGAACTTGTCGGAATGTTACTTCTGTGCGTTCTTGGATTTCATATCCTCTTTTAATGTTGCGCCCTCTAAGATGCAACCATATCCCTTCGCCTACGATCGTTTCCCACGCCTCATTCCCTGTTTATCTATTCCTCCCTCGCGTCTCGCTATGAAGAAAAATCCGAGCGCGTCTCCCTCTGAAAACGCATCCAAACAGAAGCTAGCATCCGTCTTCCGCGACGGCCCCGAATGAAAACATTCCTGTACACGTTGCTCCCTTCATTCCCTTAGGTTCGTGCCATACATTCCCTCTTCCGATGCGACGGTCCTCTTCTCGCGGCGAGCGTAGAGTGCCCTCTCACTGAAAGAGGGCCGTGAAAAACTCGGAAGAATGGAGAGGAGTCAAAGGGCAACGGGGAGAGAAAAGAGAATTTTAGAGTGAGGGAGAGACAATGGAGGCGCTGCGTCTGAAAGAAATCCCAGAAGTCACCGTCAGCGACGGAACACTGAGAGCCTTCGAGAGGTTATATCAGAGAAAGGATTAGGAGAGGTGGTGGGGGAGTGGTTGGAGTGCCATCTGGGGAAAGGATTGAAGAGGTGGTGCAGTGAAAGGATGGATGCGATGGTAGACGTGCCTCACGCAGGATGGCGTGCGATGTGTGCCGAAGACGTAGGGAATGAATGCAGGATGAAGAAAGGGAGGTGATGCGCTGTTGAAAGCCTATAAAAGGCGAAGATCTTGAGGAGAAATGAGGAAGGGATACGTGTGATGGACCGTTAGGCACTTTTTTACGCTATGGTCGGTTCATTCTGCATCAGCAGAATCACCGACTCAACTATCACGAGTTAACATACCGATGCCTTCAACGGGGAATAGAACGAATTTTGAATTCCTAGTAACGATTGAAAACATTCTATAGGAATTTAAGATATGTTACGATATGCCTGCTTTTTATGAAAACTATATTATCGGAAACGAATTTGAGCCATCATTTGTTTATAATTCTCTGATATAATTTGATACTAGGGGGATATGTATGTAAAAGAAGGATCGAACTATTTAAATGGTTAATGTATTTCAATGGTAGTATTAGAGTAGTATTACTAATTCTGTAACGTCTAATACATTTCTGTCAAAAGTTATAGATCAGAAACAAAAGGAGGATATTTTATTGTGACCTACCAAATAAACTTTCAGGAGTATTAAATGAGAGGCGAAATGAAGCCATGTAGAGTAACTGTTTATAAACTTATTTGCCGCTTCTTTAACATTAATTCCTCCGTTTCGTTAAAAAAATCTTACGTGGTTTCCATTTTTCCTACTATATTTCTTTATGAACTTTCAACGATAACGCATTCCCTGACTTTGAGGTTTCTTTTAATTTCTTCCAATTATTTATTCATTTCCTCTAAGATGACAATACAAAGGAACAATATTCACGCACTGGAAGGAAAATTAGCCAAAATCACAACAAATGGCAATACTAAATTGAACATCCAAGTGGTGTATGGTGCTTTTAAAATTCTTTCCTGATTTTCAATTATTCCGTCGTTACGTGTGATATAAATGCAGAGAAAACTATAATATTGTGATTTATTCTAACAAACTCTTTTACTTTGAGTAACATTTGTTATTATCTGTTTATACTTCTTGTTCGTTGGCTCTTTCTCGTTTTAAAACATATTTGTTTACTGATGAAGGAAACCTATGGAAATTTTAGTGACCCTCCCTTTCCGCAATTAAGCGGTATCTTGAGCATTCTGGTTTATCATTCGAACACATTAAAATTGAAATTTGTCCGGTGAAATTTTCAAGAATTAAATTGAATTTAAGTGTATTTGACATACTATTCACCAATGAGAAATGCTTCTCTTCTGCGTATTCAAATTATGATATAAGGAACATGTAAATACACATAGTGCAATTCTCAAGAATATATTGCCTTTAATATTTTATTTTATTAACTCAGTATAATCGTGTCATCAACAAGAATGAATTGTTCTGTTTTAAACGACAGTTAATTTTTTATTAAGAAGACATGAATCATGCAAAAAAGACTCATTTGCAAAAGTTCCTCTGTCGTTAATCTTCCTATCTTGTCTCTTTCTTCAGTTCTCCTTGCGTTATCCTTCCCTTTTTCTCTGGCTAAGACGACTGCATCCATTTTTCTCACCTTAAATCTCCACTCCATCTGCTCGCCGTCCACTCGCAGATCCCGCCCTTTGAGTCCTTTTTGTCTTTTTCATCGCAACACCGATAAAAATCTCGTTTTCTATTTACTTATTCTCGCTTCCGAACGTTGGAGAGCAAGTTCTCTCCCTCAATGTTTATGTCTATTTGCGTAAAACTTCCGAGGGAAAAGTTCTTGTAGGTAAAATATTCGAACTTTCCAGCATTTTGGCTTATCGCTGGAAGTTAAAAAATCTAAGAGACGAACATGTAATTTATTCAAAATAGCCCTAAAAATCTGAGCTTTTACTCATTAGTTCCAAAAAAAAGCAATATAACTCATCTTCTGATTTAGGAAGTATGCTATTCAAGCTCTTTTAGTGAAAGCAAAGCGTTCTTTCAAGATGGTGGTATTTCCTCATAGTTTTTGCTAGAAACTGACTTGAAATGCCAAACTTCACTCGGAAGCTCTTCCAGTTTGGCAGATGAAAAATGTGCCTACAATCATTCTCTAATGTTGTGTAAATGAGATCATACCTTACATATGATAACTATATACAAACAATATGAAAACATTTATTATACGTGTCATAAATTTACACGTATATACATACGTAGATAAAAACACAGTAGTTGGTAAAAATTCTCGTACAAAATATTAAAAGCGTTGAGCGTTTATTTTGTTTCAGAAAAACCATTTTGCCTCGACTTTTACTGTAGAAGAGAGACAGAGGGTATAGCTGAAGGGAGATAAAGAAGATTACTTGGCTCTTTTGTTCTTTGAAGGAAAGGGAAGCGTCTTTTTAAATCATTTTTTCATCTTCCTAGCCTACTTTCTTGTGTAAGGAGGCACAAGTACATTCCTGCCTTCTTCAATACTACTCCAGGGATATTTCCACGGAAAAAATAGAAAACAGGTCACCCAAGGAGACGTTTCGGCGGAGTATGCGCTTCGGAGCGTTACACATTTTTCCGGGTGGCCTTGGTTTTCTTTCCCCCATAGCATAGATCAGTTTGGAGAGAAACTGCGCAAAATTCGCCATGTATATTTCTTTTTTAATAAATATTTACATATTAATATGTCATTTATGAGAAAAATCCCAAACTTGATAAGTGTTACGAAGAATCCCTTCTATTAGAAGCCTCATTAGCTAGATCGTCGAGAAGAACCAAAATTACAGAAATTCCAAACACATCTCACACAAAATGAAAAATAGCCAAATCTGTAACAGAATTATTCTGTTAAACGTTTAGAGTCGGATTACATTATAGTTTTATCGTATTTACCTCCCCTAAACCTCACTAATTGTTATTTTCATCCAATTAGATAGCTACAACGCCTAATTAAGCTGATACAAAGACGAAATCGTCTTTAGCGGCCATGTCTCCGTTGATATTTTCCATCGTAAAAAAACTATACTATTTATTCTATACTTAAACAGAATATTTACTCAAAATACTATTTAAAAAACAGATATCGCACTTTATAATTAATTACAAACATAACTCTTAATGAATAATTTCCTTAGTCCCTGGACATCATTACTTGCAACTGATTCCGGAAGAAAGACAACTAACTTTGCGAAATGCTTCAAGTTCATTTCCATTGTCATAATTATCAATTTACATTTCTTTTATATAAATATTAGTAGTAGTAGTATTAGTTGATTTAATATGCATTGATGAAAAGGTTACATATTAACAAATGTTTTAAGTGGACTCGTTTTAAAAATTATTACACATTCCTATGTATTCGGAAAGTCAATCGGGCCCATATTTATTTAAATTATTTTGCAAATGTGTCATAATTACAAGATAATTACACTGAAATCAAAGACAAATGTGATTCCATACAGGCCTATCGTTGACAAACTATACCTAGAGCAACCCCCTCGTTTCCTCTAAAGTTAATGAAGTCTCACTTCAACTTGAGGGTGCTCTGTTTCTATTATTTAGGGGCAAAAATTGGAAGGGAAAGGATAAGGTGATTATTCTTGCACATTAAGGTGTGCGCCTAAAATCCTATGATAGAATACCTGCCCGGAAAGTGGGAGACCTGGAATCAAGTCCCAGTTATGTCGCTATTTTTCATATCTGTTTATTCTTGGAAAATATTTGAAGGTTGGAAAGCACCCAAGTTCGCGTTTACCAGCATGTTTGGAATTCTAGCAGCATTAATAACTGATAGCTACTCCAGATAAGAAATATTTTGGGCACGATATACCTTTCGGAAAGATTTGCACTTATTTATAGGAGTATTTTATTAGAAGAAAATTCTTCGGCATTATTATTCATTTCAATCTATCTCGAAACCTGTTATCGAAACTTAACTATCTTCCCTGGGAAATTTACATGCATGACGTGCTAGTAGGTATCTGGAGGTAATACCGCCGTGCTTCTTGTGGCGTAAGAGAATCGATTAACAGCATTAATTTACTCGTGCAGTCTCACGTTAAAAAGTTTAGGGAATCGCTAATTGAATTATCTGTTTATGATAATTTTTGTTTTTTTTTTTTGCTATTTTCAGAAGGAAACCCCTCACACATGTGGAAAATCCCTGCGTGCAATATAATCCGATTTCACTACCGCTGTCTTAATAATCTGCCATAATCTTGATGACTTGTTCCAATTTTGAATTATGCCCAGCAGCAATAGTCCGCTTAGGAGGAGGTTTATTACAGACTAGATCGATGGTTTCGATGGCTTCACTTTGTTTTCTGGGCACTGAAGAGGCTTCGCTGCGTGAGAGACAAAGAGTAGCGTGCAAGGGTCTGAAAAATAAATTTCATAATCAGCAATGTAGTTTTATTTAAATCTCACGAAGGACGTTAAGGCAACCCTGCTTATAGGTCGATTTATTGATCGCTTTGGTGTATCAAAATCTATCGTAAACAACCACCTGAATACATTCGGATAAACCTATGACTGGTGGAAAAATCGCCATTTCATTTTATTCACCTCATCTTGATTTCAGAGTGAATTGTACTCCAGCATTTTACTTCCTATTTTTGCATACATCTTTCCCTCACTGGCCATTCATTTTGACCAAAAGTTTACTCGCGGTCTTACTAAAGTACTTCTCATTCTCAAAGTTCTCATTCTGTCATTGTAAAGTATCTCTTTGTCGGTATTCTTCAATAAATTACGATGTATCGTTTACATTTATTTGCGTAAAATATGTCGATATTTTATTCTAACCCTCAAATTTCATAGGGAATCAATTTATGAGTTAATTGTCGATTTTTATTTGGTTCGGCCATTTCAAATATGCCATCGAAGATATTCTAAGCGGCATTATTGATATAAATACATTTTACAGGTTCATATGGCCTTCAATAAGGATATCTACTCTAAAGTATGTCTTCCCTTTATTTTCCATAATTTAATCCTCTGCTTAACAAATGAACTCGAGTCTTGGAATATGTTCAGCACCAAAAAGGAGATTATCTCTAAATACAAATTATTCAGCCTGAAACCAAAGCGCGATTTCGATGAGCTCTTTTTCATCACTGTCTAAATATGGACAATCGATCTTGAAAGTACGTGTAGATTTTTAAAAATGTAACAACTCGGTTAAGTTGGACAACCAAGAAATAGGTAAGTCTTTTACTTAAACTAGATCCTGCAATTACCTTTAATCGTTCCACCTGGAGATTTTTTTATTTTGGAAATTAACGAAAGGAAATGAATGTACAATGAGTCGCTTACATCGTTGGTGGATATAAGAATGGAAAAGCTTGCGATCGACCTCCCCAAGGAGTATTTATCATACCAATACACTTACTGTGACTATAACAATTGTCACACACACTCAAATTCGCAAAGAAAATGGTGAGATTCACCTACGTTACCCCCTCCTCTCTAATCCGCTCTTGACCCACATGCAAGCAAAACGTTTATAACGGTCGTGAAAGAAATCGCAGTCGCAAATAAAAAGTTCTTCTCTTCTCATAGTTTAAGCCTGCATTAACAGTGTAAACTGAGCCTAAGAATGACGCACATTTTCTGCAAAGAAAACTGAGCAAGAGAGAGGTTTCACGCGATTTCCACTCACCAAGATATTTTGATTCATAATTAACGTCAACATGTACTGGTTCGTTCTTAGCGGACGGATTTTATTTTATCATAGTTGTTTTTCATTTCTCTCTTTTGTAAAACTTTCCAAATATTTTAGTGCGATTGATTCATTATTGTAATAAGAAAACCTTGCTAGGAACTCTCGCTTTTTTCTTAAAAAATATAACGTCAATTTAAGATTATCATACAGGATTCATTTTCGCTCTGTGTTTAATTCGATATACAGTAAATCCTGAGAAAAACGAATTACTGAACAGTATAAGTAAATCAGACGTTATTAAAACTTTTGAATATTATGCGTTTAGGGAACATAGAAGAAATGTATCGGCCGCTGTGGCGGAGTGAGTAGCGTGCTAGCGCTCCAATTAGCCCTCCAATAGCGCTCCGGGCTCGAGTCCCGGATGATCGGATTTTTCTGGAAAAGGAATGGTTCTGCTTGTTCGTGTTGTTTGCTGTTTACGTCTTGCAATTGTCCAATAAATGGATGTTTTCGGAGACTTAGGGAAATAAGTACAGTCGATGAATCTCATGATGCTCACCATTTTTTCACCACGCAATAGGTGCATTTTTGTTGAAATAAATATTCAATAATTTTTTAATTTTCTCTTAAAAACACCTGAGAAACGTTTAGTTTTGTTTCCCATCCTCATCTACGGGTAATTTAGCGTTTATCAACATTACGATCGTTGAAATTTTTTAACATTCAATCGCACAAAAATTGTTACTCTCTTGACGTAACATCATTCATCTCCTATCTCAGATTATCTCAGCCATCTTAACTTATCTAATCTAACAATATTAAGAAAAATCCTTTCAAAAATTTGTAACTTCCATCTTATCGATTATTATCTCCAAACGACTATTCCTAAGAGCCGATTCGGCCGTTCTTCAACATATCTCCCGATTACCTGACATTTTGGATAAACTTTTCAAAATGTTTGCTTCTGGCTAAACACCTCTATTAATCCCTCATTCAATGACAACATACTTCTTCCCTAATCCATTTCCTTGGTTCTCTTACTCCTCATCCTTATCGTTCTCACCAAATCTCTTTCATTCACATGACATTTTTATCTATCGCTCCACCCACTCTTTCATCCTCCCTTTTATCTTCACATCTGGAAAGGAAATGATCGAATCATTCTTTTGAGTTCGGAGCCGGCTTGACCTTCTGCTACGTTCTCTTCTCTAAATCCTTGCTTTGTATCCGTTACACACTTCTGTGCTTCCGTCTTCCTTTCCACAGCATTCATCTTTCAAACCACGCCTTCTTTCTCCGTTTATTTTATTTTGCTTCATTTCTATTCCCATTCATCATAGTTCTATTTTATCTCTGAATTTTGATAGAAGGAATACGTTTTCAACCTGAATTTCTGCCTTAGTATACTTTCCAAATTTTTCAGCGTTACTCTAAATGTTCTATAACTCTATAAATCTGTATGTTGACTAACTGGCAATCCAGTCGTATCAATATGTAAACTCCTACGATCATCAGAACAAGTAATATCGAATTTTAGGTCCTATGAGTAGCCTCATCTGTTAATTTGATTCATTAGTGTTGTTTCCTCAATTTGATTTTACTTAGGCTGGGGGATGTTTCCGTAGTAAGAGATATATGCAATTAGTATCCTCTCACTCATAACCTATTTAGCATAACCTTTCAAAATTTAAAATTTCTTCATTTAATTCTATCCTACGGATTTACGGTATTTATCTTGGTCCATCAACTCTTCGATTCTAAATGTGATGTTCGTGAATAAGTTCTCATCATCTTTATTCGATCATAAATTTGGGTAGTATTACTTTTTCTTCTCTTCCCGAGCAAGCTACATTTATAACTTCTTAAATGACGCTTTCAGCATTTTAGTTTTAACATTCCAATATCCCGTTTCCTTCAGTTTTTTCCTACTTCGCAGTTTTAGGGACCACCATATCCTAAATCAACCTCTCCCATGCCACTTATCCATCCTCTTTCACTTTTCTCCTTCTCTCCTATTTTTCTGTGTATCCGTCCATCCGTCTTTTTCCTTCATAAAAGCGCCGAATTAATCTAAATCAATCTTTTTTTGCTCCACATCTTCATACCCGTACCTACACCGCCTCTCCTTTTTGGATGCGCACCCCACCCATCCTTGCCTTCCATCTCTTATCTCCTTCTCCACCCACTCTCCCAACTTAAGCTCTCATCCGTCTTCCTAAAAACCACCCCTGTTCTCTCTCTTTCGCGTGACCTTCCTCTTGACCCACACGTTCCCTCATCGTGTCCCACCGCAACTGACCCCTTTTAGGAAGAAAATATCCTCTGTGCTCCTTTTCTCACCTTTCTCCCTCATCTTCTCCCTCCTTTATCTTCTCTTCTCTTTGTTCTCCATCTTGCTCAAGCATCTTCTCTTTCCCTATCTCAACCCTATCTCTTTCTTGTGATATCTCATTTTAAGCGCTCTCATCTGTCTTACCCCTAACCATATAGGATCCCCCTCACAAATATTTCCATCCCCCACGTCACTAATATATATTCGGCTCTTTGTACGACGTTAAATCACGCCGTTGCGAGGTCTTCTGCTGGAAAAGGATTCGCCCCACGTTGTTTTATTTAAGCCTTGAGGAATGGTTCAATTCTAAAGGGAATAACAGTGGATTGTTTGTAACGAATCTCAGGCTGAGATCCGCATACATCCACTGTTTAAGAGAAGTTCGGTAGTTGATGATTGGAAAGAATTAAGCCAACTTTTATCGTTTCCATTGATGGTTAGGTTGTTCTATTTATGTAAATTCCGTTCTTTTACGTCTAGGCAAGCCATATTGCCATATACAGCCAGAATTGTGTTTAAGAAGTGGAAAAGATATGCGTTTAACCTCTAAGGTTTTTCTTCTAGTGTATGAAGAAGAACAGAAAACTTTTTTGCTCCCCTCTCTGGTTTATATTAACTTACTCTCTGATGTACTGAAAGACAATAGAGTTTTTACCGAACTACAGAACTCTCATCTCGAATTCTGACTGTATTTTTTTACCTTCCACTTTGCGTTCATATTATAAAACGCTCCCAGCGAAACTTGAAATTTCTTAAAATTTTTAAGCGAATATGAAATGCAAACTTTTACAGGTTTGAGAAAAACTTTTAGTAATGTCTTTCGTCCGAAACTTTCAATCTTAATTCACTGAGGTATTTGGTCACCTCAGACTTCGTGAAGTGTGGTGATCTTCAAAGGTAATTTAATTCGAATTTCGTCAAGATTATATGGGATATCCCTTATCCGAAGAGGAGATGTCAAGAATCTCGTTATAAAAATGTATAAACCCTCTAAATAAAAACTCCGATCATGAATAACATAATATGACATATTTTCTAAGACAGCAGCTTTTCCGCCTCCTCTATCTTTATACCCCCGCGTATAATAAAAAATGATAATAACTTTAATAATGAAAAACGGCGAATGTAGTTCCTGGTTCGAGTAATGGCTACGTTAGACTCTTTCTCCTTCAATTTTCTCTCGAACATCAAGCATGCGAACCGTAAGTTCCTCATTGCTTATTTTTCATTAATAAAACGTATTTGAACTTCATTTTCCCGCTAGAAAAAGTAATGGATGTTGAAGTCATTGCTAAATTTGCAACGAAGCAGATTCTACTCATCCATGACGCAGTTGCATGATGGGAGTAATACCATCAAATCCACTATATTCATAGTTCACAATCACATGGTTCGTTCTCTAAATTTCCAAAGCTGATACGCGCTAAGTTTACGGCTATTGCTTTTAAACGCATTTGCCAGCACACATGCCTCTGGCGCATATAAAAATGCCCTCATTCTCTGTCCTCTCGTTTCGTTTTAATGCTCTGTCAAAGGAAGCGCATGTTTTTTGACTTCTCCCTCCCCCTTTTTCTGTATCGTGTCCTTGCCGTCCATCCCACGGGTATCGCCCGAGAACTGTAAATAAAATGGCCCCTTGCACGTACAATCGCACGCACACACGCAGCGGCCCTTAAAATCTCCCAAACCCTCTCATCGGCGGCCAATCCATCTTCGCTTCTCCCGTATCAGCTGCTCTCCTCGCGGACTCCAACCCCCTGAAAGAGGAGTGAGTCGTAACTCGCGTTCTTCTATCCAGGAGATGGAAAAGAGAAGGAAATAAAAGGGCGCGGATAAAAATGGCTCCCTACGGATTGAGAAAGAAATTAAGTCTTGGTAGTTGAGATAGGAAACGGAGCAATATCTTCTCTTTAACGGTTCGATTTTTTAATGCGGGTTTGATGGTCGACTCTTAATAAGGAACCGTAAAATTAGGGAGGGAATATGAGAAGGAGAGGTAGAGAACTAGCAGGATTATGAGGGCAGTCGAATCTTGGGGGCGATATTAAATGAGGAAAGAAGAGGTTATTGTCACGGAAAGATATATTTCAGTTTGAATGAAAGATTTTTGATACCGTTTGTAGTAAAATCTATTTTTATTGATTTTTTTTATTTCCAAATATATTTTACCACTGAAAGCTTTGGAAATTACCATTTCCTACGATGACGAGAAAGTTATCATAAAGAGAAACAGAAGTGAAATGCATCGTCTCATCGGAATCGAACCCGGATCTCATACTTTTCGGGCAGGTATTCTAACACTAAACTACCATGCCATTTCAGTATTAGAGCTATCATACCTGTTTAGTTGTTAGAATACCTACCCGGAAATTGAGAACCTGGGCTCGAGTCCCAGTAATGTCGATATGTTGACTTAAGTTAAATAAGATATTTACCTATCTGATTCTCTGTGGAATTTATTTATAATTTGACATAAAAATACCAATCAATCAGAAAACGGAGTCTTTCTCTTAAAAGTTATTAATAAACATGGATCTTTGATGACACCACATGGTATGGTAGCTTGGTTAACATATTATAATTTCGTGGGTTCCGTAAGTTCTTCCGGGCTTCACCGCGATGTATTATTTCCATCTTGACGACAGTTTCGCCAGCTATCCTGCAGGCGTCTTCAGGTCGAAGNCGATTCTGAGAGGAAAATCAGAGGATAGACGCTAGAACGAATCGATTCAAAATTAATTTTTTTCCGCGAACGATACGCGAAAGTAACCGATTAGGAAAGTAGTCATGGTACACACACCGCCTCCCGCACACCGAAAGGCGGTTTGCAAGATACATATATAGATGTATTTGGGTTCCGTAAGTTCTTCCGGGCTTCACCGCGATGTATTCTTTCCATCTTAACGACAGTTTCGCCAGCTATCCTGCAGGCGTCTTCAGGTCGAAGTGTGAAGACGCCTGCAGGATAGCTGGCGAAACTGTCGTCAAGATGGAAATAATACATCGCGGTGAAGCCCGGAAGAACTTACGGAACCCAAGTAACCAGCGCCGCGGAAACCTTCGCAGTAATATTATAATTTCCTTTCATATCTTTCAATATAGATACCTATTTAATTCACTGATTCAAATCAAGATTACTTGAGGAACGTAATTTTTACAAATGCAAAGCGGGCTAAATGCTGAAGTTATATGATCAGTTTAAAAAATCGTTCACTACATGTTTTACTTTTACAATTAATCATTCGAGTTAGATATTATGACGAAATGATTATGTTCCGTTTTAAGTTTAAAATCTTTTGTAAATGTACCTAACTCACGGAAGTTTCACATTATTTCCTCCATGAATAGGTGATAAACTGCTCAGGCTGTCTAAAGAAACTAAGAATTCGAGTAAACCAAGCTGTTGACGGCAAAGTGAAGAAATATTATTATTACTCTGGAGTCACATTTTGCGTCGGAAATAAGGTGATAGTTTATTCCATCATTTTTACTGTCTCGAATCTTTTTTATTGTCACGAGAGGTTATTTCAAACTTTATTTAATGGAAGTCATTCGTCCTGCCATTCGATTCTGCGTGATTTTGATGATACGGGCTATTTTCAGAGACGTGTTTCTCTCCAGGAATCGAATATCCCAAATATTAATGCAACGACTGAAGCCTGGAAAGCAAAAACTAGATTGTGGGCCCGACTATCAGAGGACGAATGGTGCGTTATTCTCAATTAATGACGTGATGCGCCTACATCACCGGAGGCCCGCTTCGATTTTTAAAGCAAACTTCATAAGCACTGGGGATCGTGACCGTCCGTAGCCGGATGCGTTTAGGTATGTGAGAATAGAAGCCGGGAAATAAATCATTTAATTAGTGTCACTAAGAGGAGGAAGCCCGTTTCATAAGTTCCCTACGGGGATATAAATCAGCGAAAGGGCTTAGAGAGGGCGTTGTCTTTGATTTACGGTCCACCGCTACATATTTATAAATACCCCAATTAGAAAGCTCTCTTTCCTCGGCGGCCGTCCCCATAGACATAATAATGGATTATTCTCGTGGTATCAATATGTTCGGCATTCGTGGCCTCGGAATTAAACATCTAAATGCCTGTAACGCGATCGCCCGAATACTGAGCGTTAATGTATGCGAGGCTCAAATTGATGAGGGTTTGGAATGTCAGGGGAAGAGATAAGAATTTTGAGGTCATTAAAGTACGCGGTGCATAAAAGTGTTTTCTTTCCCATGATAGGGGTTCACAACAAAATCACATTCATGATAGAAGTTATTACGGATCGTTCCGTGAAATGGGCCGGTGCCGGACCGTAATAAATTATCCACGATTGTGCCGTTAAGGTTTGGTTATAAACCTTTTCAAACTTAACATCGGCTCTCGTATGTATCGCCTCGTTGAAATATCTGAAATGGCCGTTATCGAGAGCAGTGCTGTACCTCGTGGGGAGTCCTATGAGACATGATTCCCCCTCTCTATAGAAGTTGTCGAGTAGATTAAAAGTACATTAGGTTCGTTCCCGGTAAAAGCTATATCCATCATAAAAAAGAAAGTTGAATTGGATGGTTGTAGTTTTATGGTATAGATGAAGATAAACAGGTGGAAGGAAATTTAGAACATCTGGGTTACTTATTCCCATTTTGTTGAAGAGACGTATTGTTATTGGCAATAAATCATCATATCTTATTTTTACTTCTTTTCAATACTCATATAGTATTTTTATAAATTTATCAGGTTTAGGATTAACTCATCAGCTCCTATTATGCTAATATTAATACCAAGAATACCTTCATACCTTAAAAGCATATTCTGGTAAAGGAAGATACTAATATCTACCCTATCGTCTGAATAAAAAATTTCTATTAGGCGACACCATTAGGTAACGTCAAGAGAGGATAATCTAATATTTTTGTATGAGCGTAAAAGTAGTAACTGGAAAATATATTGAATGAAAATCTAATTATTTGGTCCTTTCATGTTTGGCCTCAGCGTCCCTTTCCTCCTATACGCATTTATCAAAGTAATACTCCCATTCACAGCGGAATGGAAACGCTCTATAGTTTACGGTTAACCAAAGTTCATAATAATGACACAAAAAAGGGGGAAGTACATACATAACGCTGTAAACAGACATTCGGGAAAATGAAAAAAGTCGCAAATATAGACAATGTGGCAATACCGACGAAACACACCATGCGCAGGAAAACCA
This sequence comes from Ladona fulva, assembly GCA_000376725.2. NCBI lineage: Eukaryota > Metazoa > Arthropoda > Insecta > Odonata > Libellulidae > Ladona > Ladona fulva. The sequence goes on along the minus strand of KZ308327.1, from coordinate 2,039,867 downwards.
TTTTCAATTTAATGTAAAAATTTCAAACATCAGTTTGGCAAATCTTCTGAAATATCATTATTATCGTAGTCATCGAAACAGGGAAGACTACAAGGAAAAAGAGAAAGCAAAAGGAGATGGGGTGCGGTATAAAAACGCGTTGAATGAAGACTTAACAGAGCTTGGTGAGCCATCATCCATCCATTGTTTTCAAACTACCTTAGTCCTACGCGTTCTCACGCACTTAAGAGTCTGTAAACCAGCGAGCGATGTAGAAGTTGGTGAGAGGCATACCTCGTCACAAGTGGGAGGGGAAGAAGTATGGCCGGAGCTGAAAGAAACAATGCGTGTTGTGTTTATATGTGTAAACGTGTCATCGCTCCAGGGCTTCGCATTGCTCACCGAACTCCTTCAAAGGAATACCAAGGGCCTTTCCAGTGGCAGGGTGAATCGACAACACACAGAAAGGGGTAAAAAGGGTGAGCCGTTGGATGAAGACGGAGCCTAGCGGCGGCTCTTTTGATAAGGGGATATTTGTGGCTGAGAAAAGGGAATGCATCGGGCGATTAAGGCTGGAGAATGAATGTTTGAGGGATGTTCGGAAGGGATGTGTTTAGCGTGTACAGAGATTGAGGGGAGGAGAAGCGGTCTTTACTGAAGAGGAAGGAGGTCATTCCCCCGGGTCACATTTGGAACATCCGCTATTTCGGTCAAAAACAAAGCCCTTTTCAAGTGCGTCCCTTTCTGGTCTCCGAGGATTCTGAGAAGCCGTTATTTACGTTGCTATGGTGAGGAATTTGGGTGCTTTTGCTCGACATGAAAGTTTTCGTTTGAATACTTTTTATTTAAAAAACATTTCTGCGGGGGTAATGAGTTTGATCTTTCGCCCGCGTGTCCTTTAAACACAGGGGCCCTTTAAAGAAATTCTCCTGGAATCTTCTTATGACTAACTTTTGATTACGTTCGAGGCGAAAGGAGCTCGTTACTGACTTACATGGATTCCTTTAAATGATATTGTACGTAGTATATTTTCGATACGTCCAACATTTTAGAAGTTCACTGCCAAACAGAAATAATTTATCTGTCCCATGGATCCATCTGAATCATGAATTTTATCGATCAACAATTGCACAGAAAATTCATATTTTCAACTCAGTTTTATATCTATTAGGGTTTTTGGGGATTGTTGTTTAAGCTAATACCAACCGTATTTTTGCGTGAAAAAACTGCCAATTATTATGGACTTCAATAAAGTCCAGTCATTTGATATAACTAAAATGTTCACATAAAAATTAATCATTTTGTTTCGTAAGAAAGAAACTCAATTTCTTACTATTTGGAACCCTTTAAATGCCTTTGAAATGAAATAAAATAGGCTCTGAAGACATGAAAATCAAAGGAAAGAATCTAAGTATCACCTCCTGCAGAAGATATCGATTCGAATCTATAAAACATGATGCAATTACTAGTTATTTTATGGGTTGTGTATTCAGTTTGGACTTACCTTGTGGGGAAGTAGTCCGCTTTAGACAGATTCGGAAAAATGAAGATAGAAGGAAATATTGGAGGAATACCTAGTGTTAATTACGAAAGGCAGTTGATGGCAGGAGTTGAGGTTTGGAATCACTAAGGTATGAGACAAACTTTCTGTTTAAACGGTGTCTGATAGGGCTATAAGACGCCAATCTTTGGATTTTGAACTCTCGATAATGAAGATAATACGGTAAAGAAATGCATGAAATTGAAAATCCAACCGTGGAAATGTAAAAAGAGGAAACACTACACGACTTTTCACTCTGTCATTGTATGATTGCTAGTGAGAAACATTTTTGGGTAAGTTTTTTATTTCTTAAACGAAACATAGCCATAATAAGGAATAGATTCATGTAAATACATGTGGACGTTATTGCAAAGGAGACCTACTACCCTACAGTACGATGGAACACATCCATCTCATATCTATTTTTGAGGTCATTTTTAAGAGAAACTTTCTAAATCATAGTTTTGCGAGCGAAGTTTATACATAGATACTCCATTTAAAAGGAGTTGATGATTAACCCACCTGTTAATGACAATTATTGACCTTTTCCGTACTCCCATTTAATGTAGAAACCGTGAGCCGTAAAGAATTTGTAGATTGTAAAGAATATATCGAAAAGTATTAACAACCTGCTAAATTCAAAACTTATTGTTTTATTATTCGGAAATTAAAATTCAAGAAGTAATATCTGCATTAATTGTAGATTATGTTTTGGGTATATATAGCATATTTCACTTCAGAGCCAATGGAACTTGAAAATAGTCACTGATGTTTTATGATACAATGATCATCTGTCGCTAGCGTTCGCGGAAATTTCGCATAAAAATTGATATGTACAACTTATATTTGTTTGGTAGACCTAAAGTCATGTATCAATTCTTTTATCTTTTATCTAAGGAATACCGTTTATCCGGAAAAATAGCGGTCTTAACTAACACCTTAATGTCTAAGTTTTTACAAGCAGCTCCACAATCATACCAACCTAGTCTAAATTATATTATTTGAAATTGATGGAGGGCTTATTAAAGTACATTAATTGTCGTTGATTAAAACGGTTATCGTATCCACTAAAATTTTTGATATATTTTTAGTACCAGTTATCATTTATACATTTCATTTAATCTTTACATCACTCTTCCATCACGTAGTGCTTTTACCCACAAGAACAAGAAGTTCAAGGGGTATGTTGAATAGTAGAAGAATAATTGTATTGCATTCAATTAATCTTATGGTACATATATGGGCAAAATTTCCAGGATTTTCCCGTAGGAACCCTCTGTCATCTACACCCGTCTTTGAATGTATACGGTAAACGTTTTAATTTTTATCACAATAAAAAGGGACTACAAGTTAACATCTTAATGTTAAGTGAGTACAGAAACTAGAAAAGGTTGAGAATTCCCGCTGGTTCTCTTCCTCAAAGAGTTCATTCACTCTCGGCACACGTAATTTATTTTTTTGTAAAATCCAGTTGAACAGACCAATCTCCCCACAAAAAACTAACTTGATCTACAGTCGGCAAAAGTATTGAAAAAGCTTGTTTAATTGCGAAAGAGGATATTTGAAATGATGTAGCCTGCAGTGAATTCTGAAAGAGATTTGAGGGAAAGATTTTGGATACTTATATTGAAATATTTTCCATAATATAGATCTGAAAGATGAAAGGAAGAGAAATATTTTATGATCCAGCGAATAGCTGTAGTAGAGAAAATAAAAAAAGTTGCTCCAATCATGATTTTCCATTCCGTATGCTTTTCCCATGGGAAGACCGTCGATTTCGGGAAGTTCGAGTTAAAATGTAAGTAGTCCTATTTATGAAGATACTTCTTTTGAAAAAATGAGATTCAGAATTTTTGTTTTTATTCACGGACTTCATAATCACTTTGAAGTTTCTATTTCTTTATTTCCAGTGGCTACATATTTTATTTGCCGACTCATTAAAGAGTTGAGCGTGTTGTATCGTCGAGAATCAAAGCTTTAATATTTACCAAGAAAATAAGTCCTCCAACAAGAACTTTAAGGACCTCACTTGAAACTTTCGTATCGCTTTGTTTCCAGTTTTGGCGGAGCAGCTCTTCATAACCATTAGAAGAAATCAAGGGGCACCTATAGATACTGAAACGGTTAAAAAATATCTTTGATAATATAGAGGAATGAATTAAGCTAGTAAACTTTGGCAGCTTCTAGAAAGGCTTTCTCGGGGCTCGTTATTTTCACACTTGTTTCTCCGATTTAAAAAGCTTTTTGGAAAACTGCACAATAAGAGGATTTTTTTTCTTAAAAAGAATTTCACTCCACTAGTTCCGAATGCTTCTCGTTCCATTCCCTCAAATCTCTTGCTTATTCTTTCACGAACTTTTTCATCCCCCCTCCGCCGTACCACCAATCTCGAGAACTCTCTTTCAAAGAAAAATAAGTCCATTAAGCGGAAGGACTGCCAAATCGTTGAGGGACAAATCTCTTTCTCTCCTCTTCTTACTCATCGACGATAAATCAGCCCTTAATTGTTCCCTCCCGGAAAAGGAGAGAAAGATACGAGTGGTCGGAATGGGAAAAGAAAAGGGAAGAGAGAGAAAGTGGCCCCCAGGCACGTTAAGGGTGTGTTGGCCGGCAAGCAGGTTAAGGGGAACCTCTTATACAGCGAAAACCACAACTGGAATAACTATCCTCCAAGATAGCGTAGTGACAGATCTTAGAATTGCTGTTGTAGGTGAACTCGATCCGCTCCCGGTTTACCGCAAAACTAACATATTGCAATAATGAAATAAATATCAGAAGTTTCAACTTTAAAGAAACTGCTTAACTAAGCACGGCAGTAAAACTAAATTTCGCTAGATTAACGAGAACGTTCGATTCGGTATTAAGAATTTGACTCCTAGGGCCATCATAGAACACTAGATCTATAGACCAGTGATGACTATACAAAGAATATGTATTTGTATTGTACCAGACGAANAGGCTGTTCTACACGTATCTTATCCGCCATAACCGTCGCTCGCTATGAGTGTTGTCGGATGCGGAAACGACGACGAATTTGGCTCTGAGCTGAAGATGCCTCCAGATTCCTTTCTATTTCAGCCATAGCGAGAAGATACATTTCTACAGAGAGATTATATTCTTTCCCTTTTGACGTCCCAAAGAAGCAAACTATACTTTGAAGTAAACAGATATATCTGTTTGAAATGGGCATGTAAATAAATCAGACATTAGAAGTTCGCGATTAAATGTTGAATTTGATAATTGAATTGAAAATTGAGTTAAAATTATTACTTTAAATTCCCTTTGTGTTTGGGAAAAAGTCGCCGTATTAACAGTCACACATATATATACCGTAACGATTAACAGGCTATTTCCTAACAGGATAAACAGTTTACGGTTGATTATACGGAAAATTAGCAGTAAAAATTACAATCGATTAGCGTGTCGCTTGCTTTAAAATTCTGGACGATTTCTCATACCTTCCTGCAGTTATTAATAGATGAATCTGATAACTCATTAATCATTTAGGTGGAAAAATCAGAAATTTGTCACCTTAATCAAAAATTTGTCACCGTTAAATTAAGCGATTGTAGCAACGTTAATATCTGTTTCTACATTGCTTGTCAGTGCCTAAGAATGGATCAGTAAGTCAAAACTGTAAGTGACATTCTGAAATGGTCAGAGTCAGTTTTACAATTGTCCTTCGCTATCATGAATCACAATACACAATTGAGCCGTCCACGCTTTCCTCTCTGAATACATCTCCTCCTACGTAATAGAGCCAAGAGAATATATTTAAACGCAAACTAGAGCTCCATGAAATATTACGAATGGGGCCAATTTCAAAGGGAAATAAATTACTTAGTATCGGTGTTTAGTACACCCTCTGTTGCATGGATCGTTCATGAATCAATCGAGAGGTCTTAACCTTCGACTACTATATTTTTGTGGTGGGTGTCTTTTGGAGCCTAGTGATTTATGGGAGACGCACTTAACGTATCGAGAGTTCTAGATCTTATCAGAGTCTATGAAATGCTATTGAATGAATGCGAAATTTTGAAATACTCTGTACCTAAAAATATTGGCATTTTGAAATAGACTGTATCTAAAAATATGTCTTTCAGTTATATTTTAATCATTATTTCAAAATCTTTTCCCAAGGAATCTATCATTTAAGGCATAGGGGGTGAGTCATTGTTTTTAGACACAGCGATAAAGAAAGCAGAAAAAGTTTTTCTCCGACATTTCCTTTTCCTTTTTTCCGACACATCCTATCGACCTTCCATTATTTGTGCTCGAGGACACTTGCTACATTTGTTGACTTGTCTGTTGATGTGTAGTGAAATTAAAATGAAACTTTTAAGTGTTTTCTCATTATAAATTCCTCCTTGATTTACTTAATTTTCTTCTCTTTCTTAGTATTTTATTTTTTTTAAGTCTCCTAGGAGAATTATGTTAGAAGCACAAAATGATACAATAGATGGACGAAACTGATTACTCAGAGATTTCCGTGAAAGATAGGTCGAAGTCCGGAAAAGGTGTAATGTAATGAAATAAAGACTCATTCCTTTCCATCGGAGTCAACAGGAGAAAACTATTATGGTAGGTATTACAAGCTGATGATTAGGTAATATTTTCCCTTTAAAAAACAAACTTGCAAAAAACACTTGCGTCTCTAATTTGGTGTAATACTTTTAAAGAAAATTAAAATGGTTATCTATTGCTATTGCTCCGATAACAACCATTGGTTACCCCACATTCCATCGGAACCTCTTTCGTGTCCCATTTTTTCGCGTTGAGTCGGCTCTTCCTTAACGTATCCAACTTTTCGCTTTACCCCATCCTCTTACTCACCTATGCTGCTATGAAGGGGACGGACACGGGAAGTAGTAGGCAAAAAAGGCGTTCGGCGCCGTTTTCTGCGGATTTTCCTTGCCATTCCGACATTTGGAAGCTATTTGGGATCGCCTGCGGAATAGGCAACCCGCTTTCTCTGGGCCAAAGTGATGTGCTTTCACCTCACCTGCTTTACTCGTGTTTGGAACTCCTGAGGTCGAAATGTAATATTTTTTAGGAGCCTCGCTCGCCGCTAAATTTCGGAGGTTTTTACTACTGCCCTGCCGACGCAACCACAGAATGCGATGTATTTCAATGGAATTAATACCGTCAGAGAGAGAGAGGATCTCGGAAAGTTTGAAACTGCAGACGGAATATGATGTGGTATGATGCTTTAAGAGGATGTTTGTGGGCAAGTTGACCCTTCAGAGTACGTGCTCGGAGGGGTCTTCAAAAAAGGACAAACTTTCCTTTTATTGTCGTATCATTTTTGTGAACTGTCGAGATGGATAGTTCCTTTAAGTAAAATGATTTTCTTTGAAAGGAAGTTCATAAAATTATGAATAGTGTGATACTAATAAAGAAAGCATATTTTATTTTCCAAAATTTATGACTCAATGAACGACTTACTTTTGCGTTTTAATCATGATAATCTACAATTAAAAATGCCTCATTTTTTTCTCATAAGCAGAAGATAAATCCTCTAAATTGCAATTTTTACAATCATTATTACAATAATTACAATTCATTATGGTGTAACGCATGCTTTAGAGCAAGAAGTGTGAATAAAAATATTCGTATTATTGTATGTTTCTAATTTGTAGATAATATTACATGGATAACATTTCTGTGATTGATCAGTCAAGCTTATTTAATGTAATACTATCTTGGCGTATAAGACAAATTAATATTTTATGATGAATTGACTAATTAATAACAATATTTGATAGTCATGCTGAGGAATAGGTATAAAAGTGTCGTAAGGCGACTTGTAAATACGACAAACCTCTCTTCCTAGATACTCACGATCTCCGTTTTAAGGATGCGAGCGGTCTAAGGATAAAGAGCGCAAGAAGTGTGGGTTGGGGAAGTACCTGCGTGTAAATAATGCAGTGGGCAGGGGCAAGAAAGCAGTGGACAGGACCAAAGAGTTTCTGTCCCTGCCATTGACAATAGAAGTTGCGCCATCTGCGCAGCTGCATTCACCCACCGTTTTCCTAGTAACTTCCACCCACTCTTTTTCTAGGAAATGCCACCAAAAGGCGCGAAATCCTTAGACCGCGAGCAGTATAAAAAGCCTGCGTTTTTCGGGCAAAGCAGGAGTTCCTCCTTGCTTGCTGACCGAGTCACTCTGTAGACTTCGGCAATCGGACATCGGCGGACTTGTGCCGCACCACCATCCCTCAGCACCGCATCGCGCCGCCGGCCCTGACGCGATTGCTAGCCCCTTCGATGGAGTCACGTCCAAGCCTAGATCGAGTCACCAACTTCACTATAAAAGTCAATTAAACTGTTGTTTGTTATGGAACCCGTATCTTTCATTTAATCCCTAATGTCGCCACCACTACGACAAAAGCTTTAGTTATTACTTGAGAACAAAATGGCCGATGATTATTTTTCCATCACGAAATTTCCAGTTCCTGAGACGTATAAAAAAGGGGAGTTCGGCAATAAATTTCAGCTCTCTTTAAATGTCACTCATTACCGGAATATTTTCCATTAAATTTGCTCCCACGTAAGAGACCTTTGCCTAAGGAAGGGAAAGTTTTCCTTCCTTTTTCGTTTTAACATACTTCATTCTTTTCTCATGCTAGTGCCTAAAGTCATGTTACTTTATCGGTTCTGTTCAGCTTAATTTTACTATTTTTCGGTGACATTTTACAGAGATATCTGTTTCTCCAGAATTCCATAGGAGGCTGTTCTACACGTATCTTATCCGCCATAACCGTCGCTCGCTATGAGTGTTGTCGGATGCGGAAACGACGACGAATTTGGCTCTGAGCTGAAGATGCCTCCAGATTCCTTTCTATTTCAGCCATAGCGAGAAGATACATTTCTACAGAGAGATTATATTCTTTCCCTTTTGACGTCCCAAGGAAGCAAACTATACTTTGAAGTAAACAGATATATCTGTTTGAAATGGGCATGTAAATAAATCAGACATTAGAAAGTAAATGAACTTTATTACGGGTGCCAAGTGGAAAAGTGATGTTTACTAAAACACTGATATAACTTTATAAACTATTGGTATTTGGTTATTAAACTATGAGATAAAGCAAGGTTAAGTTATTTTTAATCGTGTAGTTTATATTTATGCATATATTATGACTAGAAATTAGCCTCTATCGATTGTGAAATATTATATTTTTCTCCGGTTATAGTTTTTATGTCATATATATATTATTTCATATATGTATTAAATTTCCGTATTTGCACCTATCGAAAAGTTTCCCTATCTTTCCCTTGAGTTAAATGGAAGATGGGGCTATCTGGTCCCAATTTCGCACAATAAAGACGTTTGTGTTGCACTTTATTGTATCTTTGGAACTCCAAAATGGGAATATATCGATTTTGAATAATAATCAATCATAATAATAAAAATAAAATTGCGGGGATAAGGTTTATTTACGACTCATAAACATAAATGGAACAACAAAAAATATAGTAAATGTAAAAATATTAATAAGTATTCAGAATTTCCGATGAAATATGAAATGCTATTGTAATATACACTTACATTTCTTATTTCATCACAATGGAAGAGTTCCACAAAGTTCTTTCAGGACAGAACTTCTGACCGGACGTTAATCACAATTTGTTACGAGACTGGGAAGCTCTAGGAAAGTTAGCACAGTAAATATTGAATAACTATTTACTTCATTTATATGCTAAATATATGTAATAGATTAACCTTTCTTCGGAAGTTCAGAAGGAAGAAAACATCATCTTAGATTCGCGCAAGTACGAAATACTGTAAGGTGCAAGGAAGGATTGGATTTTCGATTTTTTCCCGTTTCAATCATGTATCTGAATATAAACTCAACTGATTGGCGAGTAACTTTGTGGTATTCCATGACAAATATGGAAGAAATAAAAAGGAACCACTTTTCACAAATGAACCTAGTTCCTAATTTATTTAAAAACAACTCTGCAAAATACCACAGAACAGAACAGAACAGTGTTCTGTGGTATTTTGCATAGTTGTTTTTAAATAAATTAGGAACTAGGTTCATTTGTGAAAAGTGGTTCCTTTTTATTTCTTCCATATGTATCTGAATATTTTAGGCACATTATGAAAGGAATATAATTTGAACTATTTTTATTTTAGTAAGTTTACGTTCCAGATAATCATAATCTACTATGAATCATCATACTATGAGTCATCATACTATGAATCACATGGTTCATATTTTTGGTGAATAAATCAATATTTCGCAACTTAACACGAAGAAATTATTACTCCTGCCTTAGTCGCACAAAATAGCATCACCTCTACCCTTTATCTCTTCACACTATATCGCTTCAAGTTATATTACTATAATTTTAGCATGATACATTGGTAGCTCTTTCTGAAACTAAATTCGCAACGGTTTTATCTCTTTAATATTTTTTACGCGACAAATTAGGACAAATATACGAATTCAAGCACCGAAAGATAGATGCATAGGAGAATGGCTGGCATTTTACGATCGAATTTAGTACGATTGATTTAATTAATTAATGGTTTACTTTTGGAATTGTAGGCAAGTCTTACGTTGACACTGTTAGATTTTAATGGTATGTAAACTTTCTCATGCCGACCACGTGCTGGAGGTGTGATTCAATTTTCCTATTAGCTTTCCCGGGAGCAAAAAGCATCGTAATCTGATTGCATGCCTCTGTTTGTCCTCGAGAGCTTCATAGTAATCCTAAATCTCATCCAATTAACGCATCCGATAATTCATAATCGCGATGCGCTTACGTTCCTGTTTCATTGAGAGCTCCCTCCGCTCTTATTTGTTGACTTCGTCGATGAATCATTTCCGAGCTCGTTCCGGCTGCCATCACCCGATACTCTACTATTTGGAATTTTTTCCTCGCTGGGGAAAAAATGTGCCTCGGCGTCTAACAAAAATGAGGGAATAACGAACGGGAGATAATTGCGCAAACAGCTTCGTCCTCGCATTGACCGTGAATATTTGCCGTCCCCGCGGTTGGGCGTGCGAGCTCCATTTTGCATGAAACCGTAGCCCATTGTGAATGACGTGTACCAATGACAACGGAAACAAAGCGTGAGCTGTGGAGCGCGAGATGGCTTTTTAGAGCCATGCAATGACGCGTTTCCGGGAGATTTTTCCAAACTCGGAACAGTGGCGTCATCTGCCTCTAAGATGAAGTACACGATGACGATCAAGCGTAAGAATTTCCGGTGGAGATAATAATAGTCAGAAAGTTTCTCGCAGCTGCCCCTTGCATTGTTTCTTTTAGACAGGGAGGTCTGCGGTTGAACGACGAAGGCACATAAAAAGCGAATTTTTCTGACTTTTTTCTACAAATGGATGAATCACATGAGCTTTTCACTTTTTTCAGAGCGATGAATTATAGAAAGGAAAAGCTCGTATTTTATCATATGCTCATAATGAATCATATATATCCTTATATACCAATCAATGAATCATATATACCTTCAGATATTTCTAATTAGATGAAATTTCCGTCGGTTTCATATTATGCAATGCATAGATAGAATAATCAATTTCAAGATTTCAGTATGACAGAGATTACTTTAATGATATGATACTTTTTGCTTATTTTCAAGCATTTTGAATGCCTTCCGTTTATTTTTAAAGTTATATATAGTATGTTAAAAGAATATACTGAATATCTACTGAGGAAAGTTTTTTTCCGCAAACCTTCGTATTACACTCGTATTTTCTGGAAAGATTAATACGACAAAAATGTCAGTTTTCAGATGTAATAGTAAAATTCTTCTAGTTATGGATACCTTAACTTTGGTCGTATGTTCATTGAGCTCCAACTTATGACTTACAATCTATCTACTCTTGGATACTGTTTTTCTAGAAAATCACATTTTTTTATATATTGTTTTCGCTCACGGCTTCTTTTCTCTTTCTTGTCTGAAGGGTTATATTGTACTTGGTTATATGATTCATCATTCGTAGCACTTACTATCGAAAGTTCTTAATTATTTGTTTATTTCAAATTTTTGGCGCAGTTAGACACAAGTCTGGTGCCAGCGTAATCACATCATACACAATTAATTTAAAAATAATAATATTTTATTTACAATGTGCACCAGATTGGAATAAAGTCACCATAGTTGACTAAAGAATATTCAACTCAGTGAATAATCCATGAAATAATTAAAAGTTTTGAATAACATTACTCTCCCTTATCACATCACCATTTTTTATATCATTAGATTATCATCATCGAAATTTTTCAGGGTTCCTGGTAGTCCTTCACGGCTACTTTGGCGGTCTTATTAGTTTACTTCATTCCGTACTAAGGCGAATGTCATGGTGGTAAGGTAATGTTGTTAAGGTAATTATACATTAAAATCAGAAGCTGCTAGAGAAATATCTGTTAATTTAAACGATGGAACACGAAAAACTATGACATAAGCGATGATATTTTCATTGCTCCTGGCCGGTAAGAGAAAATAGAAGTAATTCAAATTGAGATTTCCACACTAAATAATTAAATAAATACGCAAAACCTAATTTCAATTGGCGCTTATGTTAATGATTATCATAACGTAAATTTCCGAAAGGTATTTCGTTATACTATTCCGATTTTTCTACCGATGATGTCGTGTCAGAAAATCCATGTGAAAGTTGCACATAAAAATTCTCTTTCTTGTCAGGTGCATATTAAAAGCATCCAAATACTAATATTTGTTATTAACCGCACTAAATATATTATTTCTATTCGCTCTAAATATATTAGGCCACTTATATGTAATGTAAACATATACTTTTTTCAAAGAAAAGGATTAAGAGTCTCACCACATACTTCACGGAGGGCGTTAAAGTTGACAACCTAAAATATCTTGGGGTATGCATAAGTCACTATCTGAGATGGAGGCATTAAGTAGATTGTATAGTTTCGAAGGGCTTCAGGACCTTAAGCTTCGTCAGGCGAAATCTAAAAAATAGTAGCAGAAAAGCGAAAGAGCTAGCTTACAAATCGCTTGTAAGACCTATTCTGGAGTATTCTTCCTCGGTTTGGGATCCTCATGATAGATGTTATGTAAAATGCATCGAAAAAATTCAACGCAAAGCAGCCAGATTTGTAACAGGTAAATTTAGTAGGACTGATAGCGTTAAAAATATGTTGCGAGAGCCTAAGTGGGACACTTTGGAGAAAAGAAGGATATTAAATAGACTAGTGTGTTTTTACCGCGAATACACGGGTAAACCTGGCTGGAATTAAATTATCTTCTAAATTGACTGATCCTTATTACCTAGGAAAAAACGATCATGAGTACAAAGTACGAGCGTATACAAAAAGAAAAGATGTCGGTAAATTCTCTTTTGTAAATAGATCCATATTGGACTGGAATTCATTAACTGAAGAAGTTTGCAATCCCTTCCCTGCAAATGAAAGGAAGTTTAAGACAATCCTTTAAATAATTGGCTTACAATTGTTTAATTGTTGTACATAGATGTAAATAACTTTTTACAAATGTTGTATCTGGTTGTGGGTGCATACTTATTAGAAATATTGTAGTGTAGTATTAGTGCGAGTAAATATTGTTTTTTTTTCTATATTCATTATACTTGTACAATATATAGTAGTCTCAACATCGGTCTGTGTAATTCCAATTAAGATAATTGAGGTTGATTAAATAATGTTGTAGTTATTGTGAATTTTGCTCTGTGTAACGTACTTATGTACTGCTTGGCTAGTGTTGTATTTTTGATTGGTTTTGTGATTTTGATCGTTTTTTCTTGCTTTGTGTTCTGATACGTAAGTTCATGTATGTTTTAATCATTGTATGACGTCACTGCACTGACAGCTGGTTATTGCCTATCTGCAGCGTGAATTTATTAATAATAATAATATCTGCAATAAAAGGAAACGAAAATTGAATTGAAGTTGAGACCAACGGTGAAGATTCTAAACAATAACTTGAAAGGTAATCGGAACGGAGAAAATCTGTGACTGGGATACGAAAGTGGGCCATCAACTCGCTGCAATAATACATTACGTTTTAAAAATTACGCTACAAAAATTAAAACCCCGTTTTTCGAAAGTTTCTCCCAAGAAGAGGATTTAGGATCGACTCCAAGTCCCGTTTTACTTCCGTCAAGATTTAAGTCTCCTCATTCCTAATGAAATTAAAAATCCCATCGCTTCTGTCAGCAAGTTCTTTTTCAGCCTCATGGATATGCAGCAGAGTTTCCTCGAAACAATGTTCTAGTACATGAAACATGCACAGTAAGCCCGACTGATTGCGATCATTAACTAAACACTTGTATTGAACATTCTTCCTATTGAGCTCAATTCTACGTAATGAAAATCCACACTGATCCAATTGCTCTAACCTCCTCCTGCACGAGTTTCATTCCACTAACTTAATCCACTCAATGAGTGGAAGTTCCCCACCTAAAGAAGCTTCGAGGGCTTTACTGCTTCTCCTCACGCAATGGTTTAGCTCCCTGCGATTACACAGTCCTTATTCAATTTTCCTCGTCCTTTATCGACTACTTCCTCTCCTTCTTTATCGTGTTTCATTGGTCCATTTCATTCTGTATCCTTTTTTAGTATTCAGCGAATTGCTTTTCACTCCATTTCATCTTATCAGCTTAAGTAAGTGCTTCTCCCATCTCAGTTTCCATCTCTCTTACACCATTCACACGCTTTTGCGCGATCGCGTTTTTGATTCAGAGGAATCGGTCAAAAATTATTTCTTTTCTTCCATATCACTAAACAGTACAACATCCTGTGCATTTTTCACATATATTTTGTTGCTTTTTCATCTAAAGATGGCTAGCAGATGGATTCATAAATATTTGGGTCTATTTGTGCTGAGATCAAAAATCAAAAGACTCTTCATAAAGCTTTATTTAGCTCTGAAATAGTTTTTCGCTTCAAATTTAGCTTTAATTGACCTCGATTTATTAAATTTTGTGTCTAAAAAATGTAGGACAGTATTGTACGTAAAATTGAAACAAAAATTGACAAATTTATTCTTTAGTTGTCCAAATCAATTAATTAAAGACTTAAAAATATATAAGATTTTCATATCACTTTCTTTGTCTCTTAAGTTTACCCCATTTTTACATTTGCATCTACATAAATACCCTGCGAGCCACCATCCAACATGTGACGGGGGTTGTAAACACCAAACGTTCGAGTTACCTCTTTAGCTTATTGTTGTCGCGTATCGTTCGCGGAAAGTATAAGTCCCTATAGTCTGTAAACAACTCGTCCTAGCATCTCTCTCTCTTTTATTTTACGCTCATTGCCGGATCGGTCGCAGTAGCAGGGGGTCGCATAATATCGATTACGTCTTCCTTAAGTGTTCTTTCTCTAAATGTATCCAGCAATCCCATCCTAGCTACTAATCTCCTTAGCATAATCTATATTAGATTATATGGGGGCCTAAGGTGAAATAACATCGCTCTCTAACCCTTTCATCGCATCTACCTACAATGCGCTTTATAAAACTGAGCTTTATAGTTGCTTTAGTGCAGATTTTTCGAATATTTGTGCTCCAGATTAAATTATTTGTAGGAAAGGGAAGACAGCTTTGAATGGAAAACAAATCTTTAAGTCAATTCTAATGAAAGGAAGTGAGCCATAATCTCTAGCGGGTAAACTCAGTATCTGAATGGAATATGTAACAAAGTGGACGCATAATACCTTCAAATTCTTGCGAGGGCTTTCTCTCTCTCTGAAGCTATTGAGCAAACTCAGCCTAGAAAAGTCCATCATCTACTTCGATTTCTTAGAAATCTAGTGGAATAGTTCCCACGTACATGTTTTACACCGCAGAAAAAGAGTATGTTCACCGGGAATACTTTTCCACACGTATTTTCTTCTTTCTACCCAGTAACTCGACCGGGGTACAGTATTGATGCACTATTCCCAGAATGCTTCGATATCTCTGCTCAAGAAAAAGCTTGACCCTAAAACTTTTATTAAGGGGAATAAGGGGATCACTTTCCCAAGATCCACCCTGTGCCGGTTGCGTGCGAAAAAAACTCGCTGAGTGTGCGATTCGATTAGCGACTCTTTTTAATAAGCAGCCCTTGGAATGCGAACATCAGCACTTTAAATCTTTAAATCGGGACCTTCTTCCCGAGTCCATCTGCTGGTAAATTGAATTCCCTGGTCGAGATAACAAAAAGAGCGCATAATGACGCATCTTTTTTTATCTTCCGCAGCGCTTTATTCCTTCCCCCTTCCCGGCCCTCACCACTTTAAAAAGTCCCTTTTTTGCCCTCTCCTGCGTTTATCCCCATACCGAGTATATTTTCCTCGTTCGCCCACTCTCCTGCTTCCTTCCGTAATATTTTCCGCTCTCGCTTTTGCTTAGGAATTTTTCCGTTAGGTCGCTTATTTGCTTTGCATCGAATTTCCCGTTTTTAAATATTCTATATGAGTCGTTTTTAGTACACAGATTGGCAGGGTTCGTTTAGGGCCGAGTGTTCTCTTCCAACCAGGAGCTTCACCGAGTCAGGATTACGAGCATTAACCCTACACTGAAACTTATTTACTGTCGAGCAGATGATAATAAGCTCATGTTTAAGAAATTTTATAATAAGTTACAGCGAAGTTCTCTCGGAAAAGCTTATTTAGTCAATAGTGTACGGAATGCTCCTTTCTTCAAACAAAATTGTATTCTAGAATAGCTCGTACTATGAAATGAAGATGAAAGTTTTTTTTAACTAAGGAAAAACGGACATGGAAAGAGTCTGACAGTACGGTGCTCAAGTACGGAGTCTCCAGCTTTCTGGGCAGATACTTAAGCCAATTAAGCTACCGAGACAGAACATCAGAAATACCTTTTCTGGAGACTTTGTTTCCTTGTGTTATCCATCACGGGGGTTCTTTTTTCTACTACTTCGTGTGGCTGGATTCTCTATGAAGACGTAGGCCGTGGACGGTGCCAGACAGTCGGACGAACCACTTTGCTCTTTCTTACTAAGTCTCCCAAAACGGCTTGTCGTAATGTTCTGGATTAATAGCTTAACTGGCTGAAGAATCCGCCAGGAAGAAATTCAGGGTTCGAGCCCCGCTCCTGTTAGACGCTTTTCATGTCTGTTTTTCCTTTGGGAATTTTCCTTCGTGTTTGCTTTTAGGTGCAAAGTCATCTTTCGCTCTTTTCCTTTCAAATTATTTTATCTGTTTTATTTTCACATATTAGTCACAGAATCGATAACGCTCCACCTGTACTTATTATTCATGTCCTTATTGCAAACGAATTCTTAAATTGTTTATTCCAGGTTAAACGGCTTTGTAGATCCAGCATTTGCCGGAAACCAACCCCTATTAGGCATTGATTGCTCATCTTTTATCTTTACCATGTACCGCTTTCATTAACTTGGTCTAGATGAAACCTACCGCCAATAAGGGTTAAAAAATATTGGTAGTTACTAATAAGAAACCTCTGTTTTATTAATAGCTATCAATGTATAAAAGTTCCTCTGGGGAAGAGTTAGCCATTTTTTCAATATTCCTAACAGATTTGAAAGAATAGTTGACTCAGTTAAACACCCCAATTAAATATTATGAAACAATTCGGGATATTTTCCAGTATAAATTCGATTTCATTCGTTGTAGGTAAAATTTGAGGTGAAAATGTAACGATTTTTGTTGGGTTTAATATGAGACAAAGGATCACGACCCACAGAATAATATTCAATACCTCATATGTAAATTTGCCTCTCAAAATCTCCTCTGAGATATTAATTTTTACAAATCAAACAGCTCCTTCTTTCCCTTCCGTCCAAGTTTTTTAATCCCGTCTCTTTTATGTCGTGAACACTTCGCATTCTTTCAAACTCTCGCTAGCTTCGAGAAGATTCTTTTCGAGCGTAATATCCAACGCAGACCCCGCCTCTCTTCAAACTCTCTACTTATTTCCCTTTCAACGAAACACTCGGAAATTAATAATTACTGAGGCCACGGGGTCCGAGATCCCATGATATCCTTGCTCCCGCCGATCCAACTTTCCAAACCACCCGAATTTCCTTCGAGCCTTTTCTCCCTCGACTCTTTTCCATACCGTTATCGACTGCTTCCACTTAAGATCCTAACCCAGATCGCCCTTTTACAGTCTACGGCAAAGGTAAAAACTAAAAAAGCGAAAAAATTATGAATTTCCTCCTTAGTTGGCTGGCTGAGAGAAAATTTCTTTCAATTTACCTAAGAAACTTTCTCGTTCAGAAGTTTTTTTCGTAAGTAGTCGTTAGGAATCAATTCTATACTCACTGTCTGGATTTTATTTCCTCAGTTAAACGTTTTGCATTTTTATATTAGGGGAGTTTTAGATGTCTCAGAATGCTTCTGAATATTCTTTCATAATAATTGGTCGTCATCATTGAAATTGTTACCTTAAAAAGCCATCTGCATTATCTCGCTTTAAATTATGGCGTCTAAAAGAAAATTCAGAGCAATTAATGTAATTAACTTTAGCGCATTATTCCTATAGAAGAGCCAAATTACGAGGAAAGGTCTTATGAAAAATTGGTTTGAAATGCCCGGCTCAAAGTCAAATTTGCTCCATTAATACTGCCACTGTAACTATTGAAATTGGATCATCGTACATATTTAACAACTACTTTTCGATTATTCTACTTGTTACATGAATGTAATCTATCCGAGACTTGGTCTAGTCGTAAACAAGCATTTTCGGCTGACTTTGACTGCAGAATTGTAATGTAATTTTTAAGAGTAGACACTGATAAGCTTCTATGAGGCTCATGTAAAGAGTAGAAGAAAGCTTTCATTCCTCTTTTTGACAGTATAAATAAAAATTTCTATATCCATAGGTAATTTTCTTATTATTTCCTCTTATATTCGAATTAATGCAATAGTTTTTAGTCCGAATTCCTTGTCACTTTCAGATTATTAAGAGATGCTCTGTAGAAGCATAAGGTTTCACAAATTGCGCGAGACAAGTAATCTTAAAGATGTATTACTTTACCATACTTATTTCCTGGGAGATAGTCCTAATTCTTCAAGAGCAATTCAAAAACATTGGATGTCCATTGATGCATTGGTTGTACGTAACATAGAACATTCTTTCAAGTACTTTATAATACTGATTCTTATGTTCCTTGCTATATTTTCAGAGGATTGATATCATGTTGTAAAATTGAGCCATCTACGAAGTAACAAGTTGCCTAAAATAATAGATCTAAGTAATACTTTAAAGAAAGAAATTTTGTTATAATCGGGTTCTATTTCACATTTTGATTTGAATGATACCTAAACGTAAAACGTTAAACAAACAGATGTTTGCTAATATGTAACTGCACTAGAGTATTCGGCTCTTCAGAGGCAAATAAAAACGCTTGCTGCCAATATAATCATGAAAATTTTACTATTTATTAAATTTTTCTAATTCAAAATTTTGAACTAAATATTTGGAATAAATAAGACTTAAACATTAGTATGTTACTAAAAAATCTATAATAAGAGATATCTCTTGTTTAATTAATACGTAAAATGCTTTGACCTCCCAGTTAAGTTTTAGGAGATGAACTTGCCATAAGTTTCCCTATATTATATTTTTTTAGTTTTATTTCTATCGTTAGGTAAAATTCATTTGTATACATCCATGTTTTCAATACTGACAAGCCGAAATAAGATTAATTGTATTTGCGATTTTAACATGGACGGAGGATGAAGAAGTTATCGCCAATCGGAAAGAATGAGGTATCCCGTTTTCCCAAGACTCCCCTTTATGAAAGGGGTTTCGCAGTGCAGAACATAAGGCGTAAGGAAAAGGCAAAGAATTGCAAAGAGAGAAATAGAGGAGAAAGAGGGGATAAAAAATTGAGAAGGAAAAGAGTTGCCAATTGATATGAAACCCACGCTCTATCACACTCGTCCACTAATCTTGAAAGAGATTGGAATCAGGGGAAACTTTTCTGAAGAGTGTCTCACGAACTTGACCTCTTTCTCCTGTCGCTATCTACATCTCACAAAGCTGCACCTCTTAACTAAGTCTCCCTTCGGCAAATAACCTTTTGATCTTCTTCAATGGGTTATCTCAATTATTTTCGCGAACTCGGCCATTGAGACTAAAAAGGAAGTTAACTTTTAAAAACTACGAAAATAATGTCTGATCTATAGAGACGATGCTGAAATAAGCTCTTCAGCTCCAAGGAATGTTCCTTTGATTCCAAAACCCCTATAAAATTACTTAATAACTTCGAATAAGCATTCACTCATTTCCTCTATTGGTAATTTAAAACTGATTCAATCAACTAGCATGAGCAATTAATTTTTATTTTCCTCTACTTATTATTATCATTCCGTTTTGCGATAATTTTGATTTGCGAATAAAATTCTTAAAATTAAGTAATTTATTTCTCTTGCTTTTCTGTTTAATGATTGACCGAGGATGAAATATTTTTGGTATAGCTTTGGGAAAAATTAAGCCATTGAAAACCAATAACATAATCTTATTTTTACCAATGCTGGCCCACACTTCTAATGAAGATTGGTAAATGAATGAAGAAAATGTACCCGATAGTTCATTTATATGTTCTCTGGAAAGATAGCTGACGGGGATTTGAATTCATTTGCTGATAGATTTTACAGAAGTAAAAAGCTGATGCGATGAATGAATGAGTGAAAATAGAGAGAATGGCAAAGTAATACCCACCCCCTCTGGAATCAGGGGTTAGAGCATCGCGTACCGCACCATAAGATGTCGCCGGTGTCAAAGCGGTTCTCGGATTTATTGCGAGCGTAGTATGGTAATCCCTTTGCTCCAAGAGAGGCGCGTTGGGAGAAACCTCTCTCTCCACATCCTTCAGCCCATAGCCGCCGAATTCTGCGCCATTCTTCCTCATTTGCTACATTCCCTACCATCACGCCACCAAAAACCTCTTACTAATACTCTCTCACTCTCTTCATAACACATCCCTATGACTCTCTCTGCCGTATTAATCTAGGAGGTAACAATCGAGAGAAAGGGGCAGAATCCCGAGTTGGGATTTAGTGTTATTTCCCAGGAGTCAAATGGAAGAGGAGTGAATGGGAAGAAAGGGAGTTATAAAGTGGTTTCAAATAAACGGAAGGTAGATTATACGACTGCATTTGCAGCGTATGTGACTCGGAATGTAGATCAATGTGGCGGCTGGATTTTCCCGCGCAGTGGGCGAAATTCCGCGGAAATGTGGATAATCATGAGCATTTTCAAGATGGTCTCCCTGAGTCATAGTATTTTTTATTACTTCACATTTTTCAAGTGTGTCAAAATAGGGATCTCTTTGCCCAAGACTGTTCTAAATTAAGAATCTAGCAATTAAGAATTATACTCAAGAGTTAGATTTTCCCTGTAGATGTTCCTGACAATGCGAAAAATACAGTGACCCAAAAATCCTAACGAATTTCGGTATGACTTACGTTCGTGAAAATTTTAAGGGCTATCATCATGGTTCAAAGAAAACAAACTATGCCAATAACACTTTTAAAACGCCCTGAAAAATCACCTACGACTGTAGAAGACAGATAGATAGTAGTCGTTAATTACAATCTCATATTTTTGGTGGAACATTTACCATAAGCCCAGCAATCCATGACTCAAATTCATAAAATCTTAGTGGAAATTTCAGGAATCTTAAAGAAAAGTAGTTTTTAATTTTTGCAAATATAAATATCCCAAAAACTAATATAGAAATTCCAAAATTCTTACAAGAAAACTTAAAACAAACGTTACAAAATTTGAACTGTGAAAAGAATTTTACCAGTGGATAACGTTGTTGAAAACTGAACGCAAAGGGAAATTTTGTATCTTCTTGACAGGAAGAATAAATATTAATTACAAATGTATCTTAAAATAACCTTCAAATTGATTTATCTGTCATTGGTGGTTATAATCTATGTCATTGAGTGTTACCGTCAACATATTACGATATACTGAAGCTGCTACATTGCTCCAGTTAGTGTAGTCGTGGTTGAATTCAATTTTAACTGATTTATAAAATTCTTAAGCCACTTTGTGTATGTGTATATTTTGTACACCCTGAGAAGAGACTATGAATTGAGACTCGTAAGCAGATTATGCGCGCAAAATTTCACTTTTAGCGGCATTAAACAGTCTCGTGCCACTGGGAAGTGTAGTCTTTCCCAAGACCAAGGGAGAAAACAATGGAGAAGACTTAGGAAAGAAGGGTGTGAAGGGGCTGGCGAATAAGGAGAAAGAGATGGTGGGATTTGAGGGACGCGCTAGGGATGGATGTTTCGAAAATGAGTATGGGTTACAAAGTCGGATAATGTATGAGAGTAATTAGAACTCAGCGGAGATGAAAAGGATTGGCGAGGGAAGAAGAGAGGATAATAGGAAAAGGGTGAGACAAAGAGGAATGCGATTTCTGAGCGCTAAAGGGAAGAGCCAATTAAGAGAGAAAGGTATTTGGAAAAATAGAGGAACCCAAAGAGGAAGATAGGGTGAGATGAATAACGCTCGCAATGTATGCCATTTATGAGAAGGTTGAAGCAATAATTTGCAAAGGGGGTGTTTTGCGGATATTTTTGCGGAGTTGGAGTTGGTTCGTAAAATGAATCATTAATTCTTCGTAATACGATTCCTCTTTAACCCTTGCAATTACAGTTATGAGAAAAATACTTAATGGCATTATCAATGGGTATTTACACTCTTGATTGCAGAAAAATGAATTCCGTTGGAAATTCTCTCGTAATCTGCTCTGCGCTGAGTCTGTTAATCACATTGTATATTCGAGTGGCTAAGGGCACCGAATTCAGCCGTAATTACCCCCAGAAAGAATTATTCGTGTATTTAAAAATTGCAATAAATAAAGTATTAGACCAAATTAGTGGTTTAAAAGCATGCTATGTCGCTTCTCCTGTTAATCCACGATGTGAAAGGTTTTTAAAGTTTAAACTTTATTTTTAGGTGATCGGTACCTATCAAGTAAAAAGAAACAGTACATACACTAAGTGAAAATACCGCAGAATTAAGCTGATATCCGCAGAGGAAGCTCCAACCATTACGAACTTGTAGGACAGTGTAATTGTAAATATCGTAATGATAAAAAGAGGAAAATGCGACCTAATATTAGCTTTAGGTTTATTTACAGTTACAATTATAAAGTTAACAGAAAATGTGTGGTGAAAATTATTCTGCAGAAAACGGAAATAGGTAGACAAACTTATATAAACATATTTGTCTTAAACCTTCCCACGCAACCCTTGAATAATTCATCAGAAAATTGGAAGCGAAAAGTGGAAGTAAAAAAAATTGATGCGGAAGCAGAGGAGTTGATGTAGGAAAATCGCGGTTGTGTTTGTTTCCATACTTTCTTCAGTGTGTGCTCCAGTGTATATGGATTAGAAGGTTGGAAGCGAGGATTTGTGGTCTTATTGAGATACATATATTGAGTAAAAAAGTGTTACCTATACGCGATGAAATCGATCTTGTTCTAGGTATCCTCAAGATTTATTTGGACATTTAGCGGCTACTTGGACCTGGATTTATTTAAATCCATAGGTTAGAGTATACGGAGTCACAATACACAGTGAGTAAACGGTCGAGACGCAGTACTCGTCGTTAATCTTTTAAAAACGATCTACGTGTAAATTGAATATAAAAGAAACGGCTATTTACCAGCATTGTAAATTTCTAAAACGAGAATAACTATTACTTATAAGGGTTATGTATTCTTACTTCTCTATCAAATTGCATCACTCCATTTGATAACGTCGTCTTGATGAATGTGTGAATGGTGGAAAAGAGCATGTTGGTGGTATGCCAAATGGAAGGAATTGTTAAGAATAAAATACAAGAGGAAGGTTTTCCATATGTATGTTTAATTCAATGTGTTGATTATTTCTTATCTTCCACGCACCAAAGAAGGGAAATCATCCTTTTATCTCATCTTTATTATTCTTGCAGCTCTTAAAACCTAATTTTAAGTTTTCATTTTAAGTCACGTGATGAACTTAAGTATCATAGAGAGCAGAAAAAATTGTTCGGTGACGGTCATTATCTAATCTCTAGTCTATCTACGTGGTCACTCGACCTTAATTATATAGTTGACGAAACTCTGTGTTAACAAGGAGGGTGACAACGGAGCGCCAAAGTCATAGATCCGTCGCCCTTTGAGGAATATTTGATTCGTGCCTCTTAAAATTGCCTAACTAGTAAAGTTGTTGGGTGTTCCGTTCATTGGGTCGCATAATGCATTAATAACTCATTCCTTCCGCGCAAATTGTGGACAATAGGGTTTGGGAGTTCAGTTTCCCGCTTCATACGGACGGCGTAAGCGTTAATAGAGTGTCGGTTGAATAGAAGGCGGGACAGAGAAGGGGCAGCGACGGGGAGGAGATGGTAGCAGATGGACCTATTATGCGGTCTCTTTGCGAGTCGCAAATCCTTTTCCTCCGCTTTCTTTCTCACCCCATCCCTCTCTTTCTGTCAGCAGCTTTCTCTCTATGTGTTATTCCAGCGTTAAAGTGCTCGCTCCGTATTAATCCCCAAATATATATCTCCGGCGTGTCCATGTAAGTGATGTCGGCATCTCTGCGCTCATTTTTCCCCTCATTTTTCAAGTCGGCTTAATTTAGCACTTTAATGAGCTCGAAATGCCTATAGAGTAAGAGGATGTGGGTTACTCGCTTTCCCTCGATAATACGGTTTCCATGTCGCTTAATAGTGCTGGGGAATTTTTGTTTAACCATAATCACTTCACCCTGATTGCAATCTAGGAGTGACGTCAGGATACCACAAAAATACCAGAACGAAAAGATATATGTTTTCTACAGATTCATTTTATCGTATTAATTGTCATACACTTAAGTTAGGTACCTTTCGAATATTGAAAATGAATTAATCAATCCTGGCGATACTTGATGGAACTTCTCCATGATTATTTCAAAGAAAACACAATCTGATTCAGTCTGCTGAAAATATATTTGAAAAAACATGATCGGTTTGAAGATGAGGTAGAACCCTCGAAACCGGCCGTGTTTTTTCAAATATTTATTTAATTCAATAATTTTCAAATATTATTTCAAATTTTTCATTTACTAGTTTATACTTTAGAAACTTCAGCAATGGATATGTCTGGGTTAACAAGGATTTTGGCTAATGAATATAATTCTGGAATCGTCGTTAGTCCTCCAATCAGATGAATTCGAAGGCAAGCCTAAACCAAAAAGCAAATGCATGTACAAAATTAATGATTTCATTTGACTAGCATGAAAAGCTGTAATAATTTCACATTGGTTAAAGATACTGTTACGAAGGAATATATTATTTTCGTAGCAATTAATTTTCTATTCGTGATGATAAATAAACGCATAATAATAAACGCATTTATATCCTAAACCTTTTCAAAACCATTGTTTTAAATTAATTCTCTGAGACTCGGGTTTTTTCCTTGCAAACCAGCAGAAAATTCGTTTCATTCGTGTTAGCTCTGTGTTATAAATCGTAGCCTCGTACTTAACCCTGTGTTGGTAAACTTTATTGTGCCTTGACCCATAAAAAATCTGAAATAATTAAAACTCGATATTAGCTAGTATTTATCAAATGAATATTTCGTATGAGAATCTTTGTTTAAAAAACCAATATACTTGTTACATTAAAGTATCAATTAACCCCCTGGAAAAATGTTGAGACTGTTGAGACAACAAAATTATTAATGTTCCAGCAAACGTCTGAATGCCCTCAGAAGAGTTTAGGCGAATTTATAGCATTTCATAATAAACGAAGTTTATACCAATATATCCTGTGGTAGGAAAATTTAGTCGTTAAATTATCCTTAATCTGGAAGACAATGTTAATGTTAGTTGGTGGAATTCTGTCAATTAAACATGTGACCCACCCGACACAGTTAATCCATATTGGCCAACATTCTCTACTGATAAAAGCGAGAAATTAAGCAAACTCGACATATTTTACGCGAAAGTAAATCCCCTCATTCCCACCGATAAATTGCATCAAATCCTTTGAGATTCAAGGATTTAAACAATAGGAATGATATCCTAAACGAAAGAACATTTTTCATGTGCGCTATGTTCGACGAAGTTCCATTTAAGAGACGACAGATCGTTGCTCGTTGCCGCTTCAATAAATTATTTCAACCCCTTCCCCCGTTGGAGCTTACCAAGACTATTTTCCTTCCTTTATAAACGGCGAGCCCACGCATATTACGCAATTTCCTTTCCCGTTGCTTTTGTTGAATTCGTCTCCTCCAAGCATTTCTATCTTCCTTATCCTCTCCACGAAATTCTAACCTCACACAAAAATTCCCTCTTTCTCGAAAATATTTCCTTCCTTCCCTCACTCATTCGAAGCTTTCCTTACGAGGAGAAAAATCCCTCGTCGTTACCCTTCCTATCGCCATTTTGTGGAAAATTCCCTTCTCCTCCCCCAGCCTTTCTCTATCCATTTTCAACCTCCCTTTAACCCCTCAGTAGACAGCTCCCGAAAACCCCTTTTGAATATTTTCCCCTTTTGAAATTCTTTACCCCAAACCCTTCCTTGTTACAGTAATTCATCCCGGTCATCCTCTCTCTTTTGTTTGTGTGTTTCTCTTTGTAACCTAAGGCGGCACCTATGTAGTTAGTGCATCGCGGCAATAGAATGGTTTCTTCTCATTGCATTCTGTTCCACATTACTCTCCTCCTTCCCTGAGTCATTTAGATCCTTTTTGTGGTAATTTTACGTATTCAGATGAGTTTTTCCTTGTTTCGTTACAAAGATTCATCGGGGAACAGTTCAGTTATGTTTCTATCTAAAACATACACACCTATTTTATATATGTATATGGATTAGGCGAAGTTGTCTATCAAATCATGACTAAGATTTTTTTCGTAAAATAAGAAGGTAGTGGTAATAGTAATAATAATAATGCGACTTTATTCGGACGAGATTGAGACTATCAAGTCTCTTCTTACATCTAACCCTTGGATAAGTCTCCAAATGAAGTTTACAAGAGAATAAATTAATATTTGTTACCATCATTATGATATTAACTTGTGAACGGGAGGAGGGATGTGAGAATACGGTAACATGAACGGAACGGAACTTGTCTTTATGCTTTACCTCCTACTGTAGATGGTATTTTTTATTTGAATATCGTCGTTAGTGCCGTTGCTGTTGCTTTCGACATGAGGGATATCTTGTATTTCTCTGCTGGTGGTGGTACAAATTGATTAAAAAAGCGGATATCTATGAACAAACAATGAACAAATCATCTATTTTTTAAATTTTCATTAGTATGGATTGCAACCGTGCTAATCAAAACATTTTTATCGCAGAAAATAAATGCGCCGCATTTTCTATCAGTACAAATTAGGGGTTATGAAATCGAAATGGTCAGGCGTTACTTTGCTAAAGGCATATACATAGCACGGCGAGTAAGTGTTCTTTACTAATACACCTAATACACATTTTATTTAGTAAAATTATGTCTGTCAAGGTAGATGTATAATAGATAGTAGATAGATGTCTGAAAAATGCATAACACTCAAAATGTTACAATTTCCGTGCATTCATTTTCATCATGATACTTGCAATCTTACTAATTGGAGGTAACGATGTCACAACTACATAAGATCTGAGAACCTCTAGATTTATCGTTAATTATCTATCGATATTAATGGAAAATTCATAAATAATTTTCATAAGCAACATTTCCAAAAGTCATAAGGTATCTATATTAATCTCCTACCGAACAATAAAGGGAGTCAAATATAAGCTGACGAAGTATGATAAAACAGGAATAAAATTTGGCCAAGCATCCCTGCTTTGGATTATTTATATCTCGTGTCTCAAACACTAGCTTTGGAACCATTCTTGTGGATTTTGAGTTCTAACTGACGTCATCGGCCACCTTTGCGATTCATTATTTATAGAAAAATAAATGAAAATGAAGGTCCGAGAGCACAGCAAAGGATTAAAAGAGAAGGGAAAAGGAGATGAATGAAAGTGACGGAGTATTGAGTGAGAACGACTCCATTTTCATGAAAACATGCGAATGATAGTTCAAGAGGTGTTTGGATATGGCAAAAACGGACAAACATAAGTGGTATTAATAAGAGAAAATGTAAGCGGAGGAGGAGGTCAATATAAAGGAAAGAGGTATGTGCGAAGCGATTGTCATTTATTTGAAATGTTTTGTTTTTCTGTCTGTCGAAATCGGTGTCATGGTATGAAAAGTGTCATTTTTTAAATGAAAATGATTGGCTGCTTTGAGCGGTCGGTGGCTTGAGGATGGAATTTCAGTCAGTTTTAGAACGTTTCGGAAAATCTCGAAATTTATATTCATATAGATGATTGAAAAAAATGCTTAAAATACTTTAGAAAAGCTATCAAATGTATTTCAGATTATTCTGAACTTCAATAGATATTATATGCATGCTCGTTTCATGAAAAGAAAATTTTTCAGTAATTAAGTATTTGCACTCGGAATCGTATGGCTTAGTCATTTTCGAGTGTATAGCGTACAATTGTTTTAGTATTATTTTAGTAATGTACTGATCAAATATTAGAGAGTAGTGTGACCCTCTGTAAATTAAAGTACTGAATAGTATCGATCGAAATTATCCTCCGTTCAAGTAATGAAATCGCAGACAATATGCCCATTAGGGAGGATTGATAAGGAAAAATTCTTACGATCGGATAACCTCGAAAAAACTAAGAATTTCATCTTTACGAATCGCGATATAGATAGAATAGCACTTCCAAGCAGAAAATTACTCCGAAAATGCTCTCAAATTGATCGATTTAGAGCAAAGCAAAACGCAGATTTAAATCACGGGCAGGTATATCTCGCTATTTTCCTCGAAGAAAAATTGGTAACGGGCGCGAGATAAGATGGCAGATTTTCTCATATCCATCCTCGCCATTCCATCCCATGGTAACGTCCAAACAATTGCATCTTCGTAGCAAATGAGTAGCGTATGAGTAATTTAACCGAAACAAAAATCCGAGGAATACCTTTTACGTGAGCTGAAGCTTGAATGCGAACGGCACGTAGCGGAAACAGGATTTTAGGAGGATGCGAGAAAAGAATAGGTTTTTATTTTCTCGAAGAGGCGAGATCCCTCGGAAAACGAAACGGGAATGGGAAAGGGTTTTGTGCGGGGAACGGGCGCGTGCTATACGCCCTCTATTGTAGTTTGGAGAAACTATACGAAGTCGACCATTTGGACTGAATCCACTGCGTAAACAAATAAGAAGGCGAGTGTCGTGAGGTTGAAGGGACTAGGGAGGGAAAGGGGTTTTCGTATCCCTTCTGCGACCCTCACTGCTTTACCCTCCTGACTCTTTCCATACCATTCCTTCCTCTCCAACTCACCGCATCTTCTCCTGCTCCCATTCTTTTCCGAGTCTTTCGTCTGCAATTCCATACGCACGCGTTCCCCCACTCGGAACAAAAACTCGATTTTTGGTAATGGATTGGGTCCAAGGGCTCCGTGCGTCCTCTGCCAAGATGGTAGGCTGCCAGCCAGTGTCCGGCAGTGAGTATTCATTGGTCGCGGTGCTCGAGATTATTCTCGGTGCCAATTCATGCTTCATGCAGCCAGAGGCGGGGTTTTTCCACTCCCCCAGAGAGCGGGAGAAGCTTTTGTCTCTTCTTGACGTTGTTCTCTTGTTTCTGATTTTTCTTGCAAAAAATGTCGGTGTTTAGCTCGACCAAAATTGGTCGTGAAACTACTCGAGGGGTTTCTTCGAATGCGGTCTCGTACATTTCTCTTAATCTCCAAGCAGGGATTCTCTCATTCTCTCAGTGCGAATCTCCGCAAACATGAAATTCGTTTATATTGTACAGCGGAGAATGGAATCTCGAAAGCAATAGTTTGCTTCTTAATTTTTTTGTTTTGCAGATGAGATTAATTATTCAGACGGTTATTGTGTAGTATAAGAATTGCTGGTGCTTTCGTTCCCCACATTTTTTACCACCCATAGAATTCAGCTACGACATTAATGAGCCTCTTATATATTTATAAATTTAAAGTCCTAAAAATCGATGGTATGATTCTTTCAATGATTTAGCTTAATTATTTACTATTATTTTATAATTTTTATCGACTGTCTTAATCAGTTGCAATTCAATATCCAATGAAAATTAAAATTATAAACATTGATAAATTAAGGTTTACATAGCATTGCAAGATGACGCTTTTCCTATACCTGAACATAAATATTGCTCTGAAATATTTTCCCGAGAATATATGCATAGGAAGATTAACTCACGAATAATCAAGTAATCACTTTATTGTAAATCTGAAATTTTAACTGATATCTAATTGAAAAAGGGTTAAAGGCGATATCTAGGCGTGCACTTAGGAAAATTTTCAAGAAAATGGACAAGAAAAAAGTCTGACGGGACTCGTACTCGCGTCTCCCTCTTTCCGGTTGGTTGTTCTATCAACTTCGAGTTTCATTCTTGAAACAATTTAAATTTTTGCTAGGTATAATCCTCATTTAGATACATACTTACTCATAGACCTTTAGCTAATTATTGAGGGGTTGTGGATTCAATCAGCCTTCGCGTTGATGACGTTACAGAAATTTTATCTTAGTAATCTAATTTTTGTATAGGACAGCCCCCACCCCCTGCCACAGGCGGAAAGGCAGCTAGCAGGATGTTAATGTAGACGTAGATATACGACGCGAAAATAATATAACAGATAAGAGGAAACGCGAGAACTGCATATAACGTTATCCACCTAAACTACTCGTACCTACGTATTATTGGTCCCCTTTTCGAAGGGGTTAGGGTGGTGGCACAGCAACACGTGTCTTGTATTCGAATCCTGATTGATGCATCGTTCTGTTCGTCAATTTACAAGGTTTAATCTTAATTTATTCTTAACCGGCGTGCTAGCTTTCCAAAACTAAGGTTCCCGGTTCGAATCCAGGCTACTCGGATTTTTTCGATTAGGGAATGGTTGTGTGTACTTATAAATGGTAATAATTATTAAAATGGATGTAATTGGGGTTAACATGTTTCCATTATAGAAGTTATTATTATTATTAATAGTAGGTTAATTAAATAAACCACCCCATAAAGACGAGCTCATTGTTATTCACATGAAGTGTCTTTTCACTAAGTAAAGCCCGAACAAATTGCTCTCATGACTAAAGATTTCTTTTTAAGAAACACACTAGCGTTTACTCTTTCCATCACATGTTATAGTACCTTCTTCTACTCTTAACTCCAAGGATAAAAAAGCTGCTCTCCTCAGATCTCGTGCTCATACTTCTTTTCCTTCCCATGCCCGTAATCGGATTCTTTTCCGCAGTCATCTATGCGTGCTCGCTAAATCCTGCACCCGGACGCCACTAATGCATTTTTGGGACACGCACGCTTGTCCAGACGCGTGTAATCCGTCCGCAGCACATTTTCTGACTCCGCACGTCCGAAAAATATCCCGAAATTCGCGAATAATCTCTTTTCCTCCAAAGGAAAAAACGTGCGTTTTGAAAAAAGTTTAGGAATGGTAATACGTGAAGGGAGGCGGATTTGGGTGTTAGTAATGTATCCTCGGTACAGAGCCTTGGACGCTGTCGTTGTATTTTGAAGACGCGCCTTGTTAAAACTCACGCGTCCGCTCGCACGCAAATCATACGCAAAGCGTTCTTTCGCGTGACGGCGGCGGAGGGCTGCTTTAACCGGCGTGAAAGGTGTGCGCGCGTCTGCATTTATTTTTGGTTACTTTTCCCTCCTCTCGACTCTTTCGGTCAGTTTTTACGACCGCGGGATCCTATTTGGTTACTTCAGCGCGACGCAGCGAAGGGCTAAAGAGAGAGAGATAGGAGGAAAAAAGAGGGAAGGCAATGGAATATATTCCGCGACGTTTCGGAATACTAAGCGGGCCGAGAGGAAATGGGATTTCGCCATCCCAATGTTGTTGCTCCGTTTTCGTGTTATGGCGAAATTCGCATCTGCCCAAATTGGCATCGCGGAGCCGAGCATTAAAATAAAACCTTTTTCAGACCTCAGGAAGTTTTTATTTAATATACGAATGATTCTTTCTACGTCGGATCTACGTTCTTCTTATGAATTATGGAGAGATGAATATCTTTTGCCCTCGTTGCAACAGTATCTGGAAATCCTATTCTTTCACTTCAGCTACGCTCCATCCAGTAAAGTGGTAGTATTTATTTATGTCGCGGAATGGGATCAGCAAATGCATGTTTCCTACTCAATCCGCCCATGCTTCAATTAATCCACGACAGCTGTTAGGAAACGTATGGATATAGTCTAAATTAACGGGAATGAAAAAACTCCGTCAGTGCTGATTGACAGTACTTCAGTGAAAATTTCGCTGATATACTGTCCTTCCTCCAGTTGATAACTACGACCGATAGTTACTGTAGGTCTTTTTCCTGAAAACATAATCCGCGCGAATTAAATAAATAAATAATCTGGTTTCATATCCTCTGCCGTGCGGAAGCTTAGGGTTACATTTATAAATACGGCAAGCGCAATTGAAAAATCTTCTATATACCGTAAGATTTTACTGCTACGATTATACAAACTATACTTACCCAGAAATTTAATTTATTGATTAAAAAATTTACGTTTCAATCGGGAAATCATCCTAACGCAATAACTCGGGTCTTTAACTACGTCTGAAGAAAACGATGGTGAAAAATCTAAAAGCCTGGCTCATTCACCTCCATAATCATCTGCTATTTTATAAACTGATCATCTCAGATCTGTTGCTAATTTCACTGCATCTTTAAGTCCTTTATCACCTAAAAGTTGTATACTAGTATCATCTCCAACAGCAATTTTTAACAAAAGCCTTGAGAATGCCTCCCATGAGAACCTCATTTGGACCTTTCAATTTTTTTGTCGTTATTTAAGAAATTTGGAGAACTTGCAACGACCGAAAAGATTTTTATCCTTCCTGTTCGAGGAAAAAGGTCTAATTTTTACTTGAAAGTAAACAATCCAATTCCTTGCTACGATTTGACGGCAAGGTATTCTGATGTCAGAGGCTGCAAGTTACCAAAGCTTACGTAAACTCAAATATTATAACTGTAACCGCAGACGCCTGACTTTGTCAGCTTTGGGCAAATCCATAAAACAAGCCATTCGCAACTTGAGAAGACCGTTCAAGGGTAAAAAATAATTAAAATTAGCGAACAAGACGGTTAGTATATAGTATTACGAGGCACCATGTTTTTCAGCTAAGCAGTAAAATCCCGAGGGTGAAGAATACGAGGGTTGTGGGGAAAAGTAAGGGGGATTAAGGGTGGAAAATATAAGGTCGTAAAAAATATAGAAGACTTTTCTTACAGCCGACATCGTCGGGGTAAAATAAAGGGAGAAAGTGATGCAATTCTACACCGCGTCACAAGAAGATTGGCTTCTGAAAAGTATACCACGAAAGAAGCCCAACTTGTTTCGACATCATCCTATGAACCATTTCTCTCCTCTCCGTAGTAAACCCCAAAATAACCCTTCTGGGTTTTAACCGATTACAAGGTCGAAGTGCTGCCATTATCCTCTTCATCTCCCTTCCACTGAGCAACGGTGTAAGATGGAGTTGGCGTGTCGGACTCTGACGTTATTGGGTTCGATGCCCTCGTGTCACAGCAAGATTCCATACTCCCGACGTGACAGACGGTACACGTCTCCAGAGAACACGGAATTAATTCTATGCGACGAACTGTCCGAATCGGACTTCGCTTTCAGATGGGGTGTCTGCTGTGATTAAATGACTTCGAGAGGGATTTCTCCGATGCATTTACATATTTTCCTCCCCTTCCGTGAGCATATTCCACGTTCAAGTGAAAAAGCACAGCGTTGTTTCCGCCTTGGGGGAAAGTGGATTTTAAGAGCCACCAATTAATGTAAACCGCTCTCCTCATAATCGCCTCTCTCCTTTCCTAACACGTATCTATTCTCTCTCTATACCTCTCTCTCTCTCACTCTCGCACTCTTACCCTCGGTTGAGCGACAACGTCATTTCCTGTCTGTGTGGTATTAGTGTAATTGGATTGGCTTAAGTCTCCTCCATTCCGCTGGATGGGAACGAAGAAGTTGGAGAGGAACTGGGGAAGGAGAGAAGAGGATGTTAAGCGTAGTTGTAGAGGAATGACGGAGTTTTTATGGCATTTTCGCCCGTAGTGGATTTGGCGAGGGCGGTGGGTGGATGGAGGGAGAGAAAGGATCGCGGAAAAAAGTCGGCGGAGAGACTGAGTTTTTCAGCGCTTAAAGTGAGAGGTTACTTATTTTGAAAGTTTCCCGCGAGGAAGAGAGGGAAGGTAGGAGGAGACAGAAATTCGATGCCAATGAGATTTTCGTTTAGCAAGACTGCCAATTGGAGAATTGAGCAGTTGTCAGTAAAAGGGCCTGCCGAAGAAATGTTCCGCCGAATTTTAATTCTAGCGATTACTCCAAGTATGCGGCGTATTCCTAAAAATCAAATCATTTACTGATTTTTGAGAATGTAGTACTCGAAAATATTTTAATAAAATTGAATTTTCCCACAGAAATCATTCTCCATGAAATTCTACATACATACATACACTTGTTAAGGGATTCCTAACCTACTGTACCTTATTTTTAAAACATTTTATAATTTATTATAAAGAACTCTTCACGAGTTAACTTTGTATCTTTAAATCCTCTCTGAACTCGAAAATAATAATCAGATCATATTTTAAAATTTAATTTTAAGATTGGTGAAATCACTCGATGAATTAATTGAAGAGGCCGACCGTATTCCCTTCATTGATCGAAACGTGAATTATGATATTTAATAAGCCTACTATATTAATATTTTCAGATTTATTTATGCTAAAAATCAGATTATCAAACGGGTATGAAGAAGTTTCCATATATATCGTTCTCACTGATGCCAAATTCTCGGTTCGGTCGGTTGAGTCTTGGTCACCTTGGTCACTTGATAAAACGCTGAATATTCTAATTTATATTGAACTGTTTTCTATCTCTCTCATTTCTGAAATCGATTTTATATTACCAATTCAACTAATTTTCCTTGAGAAATCTTAAGTAAAGGGTGCAACCCTTACCATTATTGTGAATAGAAAATGAAAGATCCTATGGTCAAAGAAATTTAGCTTCAGCTGAGAGTCATTTAATTGATCTTGATGTTTATTATACTTGAATATGGAGATGATATATTCTTTAACAGCAAAAGCAATAGTAAACTACAATCTTTAGCTTCGATACTTAAAAACCTTCTTTTCTCCTTCATACAAGGAATGTGTAATTTGATCATCGTAGCTTCGGATAAATATCAAAGAACTGCAATATATGTCTGAGTGGACTTCACGTTAGGAAAAATACTCATTTTTTATTAACGAAGCTCCAACAGGAGCTGCATGGTGAAAATTAATTGCAAAAACATAGGGAATCGACTTTCCCGAAGAAGCGCGAGCTTTCCTTCCACGTTTCCACCGCAAACAATCGAAATAAAATTTTAATTTGGGAAAAAGTGGAACAGCTCCCTCCCGCCGTTTCCCATTTTTTTAATCCGGAAACGTCTCGCCGGATCTGTTCACTTTATTGGTATCAAAAGTACACCACTTGTCGCCTGCGGCGGAGGGAGAATAGACGGGATCGCGCAGCCAGTTCAAGGTGACCGAAATCCCGCAACGGAAATAAAAGCCCTTTGTCTGTCACTGATCTCATTAAATCTCTTCCTCCCATTTGCACTCATACACACTCTCCTCTCTTCGGAAGAGATGGTGGATTACATTCGCGCACCAGAAAACGAAGGAAAAAGCACACAACAAAACTCCTTGACCCAAATCCTTTTGTGAATCGAGAACACGAAACTCCTTTTGTGTAACTATGTCTGGTTCGTCGTCTCTAGTATCCCTTAAATTTTTAATGCGTGCAGGAAGAATAGCAATGGGAGGTGCTGATTTACATGGCGTTTCATAACTCCGACCTATGAGCTCATTCACATAACCGAAAACTTGCTATAAATACGGAATACTCTCTGAAACTAAATGAGTCGTCTGTCCTAGTGCTGGAACGCCTTGAGGCTTGCCTGAGAACTTCTTGTGTTCTAGTCTCCGTGGAAAACAGTTTTTGAGCTCGTGTTTTTCAAGGTTTTATTTGCTTGAGGAATAGATCCCTTCACTCGAAAATCAGTCCTTACAACATTTAGATTATTCTTATCATCCCCTAGAGAAGATATGTAGTAATAATTCGGCAAGATGCTTTGTCATGTTGGTAATTCGTTAGAAGAATGGAGAACCAAACTTGGGTTAATCAGTTCAATAAATACACACAATATGTAGAGACATTTATCTTGTGTAGGTAATATTATGCCACCCTGCCACGCTTGTCGACGAAACACGGCTGTAGGCATCATAGAAATGGATGCTGGGAGGCTTTTTCGGCGAAATATAAGTACGTGACTGTTACCGGCTAGGTAAATAGAGGGGCTCCGATCACACAACCATTACACAAATGTAAATAAATATTTGATCAAACACTTGGGACAAAATTAGTTAACTGCTCTAATGCAATTGAGATTTAGTGATTTGAATTACTCCTTAAGTCGCACGGGGTCCGTCCCAGAGCGGTGACCAGATCAAGGAATCTGTTCCTCTGAAAAAACCACCGTTCTGAGAGGAGTACTTTTTTACACGTATTTCAATGGCTATGCAATCATCTTCAGGGATTTCAAGAATATTGAGAAGGAAAGGGTGAGGGATGGAGTTTATACTTTCTATTTGAGTGACGTAGGTGAAAGGGTGGGGGCGGTGCTTTCATCAGGTTTTCGATGTGACGTTTAAGAAATCTATATTCATTCTCAGCCAAAATTGAAAAGTTGTTGTACTTGATACGCTAACCTT
This sequence comes from Ladona fulva, assembly GCA_000376725.2. Taxonomy (NCBI): domain Eukaryota; kingdom Metazoa; phylum Arthropoda; class Insecta; order Odonata; family Libellulidae; genus Ladona; species Ladona fulva. The sequence goes on along the minus strand of KZ308327.1, from coordinate 2,003,517 downwards.
TATAAATACAGATATTTTTAAATACGGAAAGGACGATAGTATTCTGTGAATGTACCTATCATGTTATTACATCCCTTTAAAACGCTAATGAGGAATTTTCGAGTCCGCTTTTTCGCCTTACTTCCATCTACTTTTGCTTACAGAACCACCACGCTCGTAAACGCAAGACTTACAGCATCTCTACGTCCTGAAACATTCCACTCTTCCTTTGCCCCGGAGGACTTGGATGACAATGGAGGGAGAAGAGAAGGGAGTTTTTTTCGTTTTATTTCGCCAAAGACAACGCGAGCAAAAAGAAAAGTTAAGGCGAAGTATTCGATGAAAATAAAAACGGGAAATTGGGGTCTAATGAAAAAATTCAAAAGTTTGTCGGAGGGAGAGGAGGGCGAGATTAGATAACGGAAGAAAACGAGCGAGGAAAAACAAGACAGTCGTATTTCCGAGGGAAATTCCTGTTTCATCCTCGCGAGTGCCCCGTTCAATTACGAGCGAACGGTGCTGTGGCATTCTACAATTTAGGCTCTCCTCCACTTTCGATCCGATGTTTTTTCTCGTTCCTCTCTTTCTTCCTCCTTACTCTTTGTTTCCCCAGTCCCTTCCCTCAGGAAGCTGTCACGATCGTAAACAGAAGTCTCTGCCTCTCACCAATTCCCGCTCTTTCTTTCTATCCTCTTTAATCTCTGCCTGCCAATGCTCTCTCAGCATGCGTTCTCTCGCATTTCTTTCCTAAAGAGCGTTCCCCGACCAACCACCTTCCTTCTCTGCTTCATTAATTTGCTTAATTTCGGCCATCCACCATCCCTTCGTTTTCTGCATCATAATTTACTTGATTTCATTGCTTTATCTCAGATAAGGGAATGGAATCGAAATATTTTTCGTTCCGGTTTCGCTCCAGTTCGATAAACAAAAACGAAACATATTTCTATTCAGCTCCGATTTGCTCCGTCTGCCGAAGACGGACTTCATTTCGTTCAAACCATTAAAATATTACTCTTCCGAAAGATATTTAAAAATGTGTAGCTTACTTCTATTAAATATTATGGTTTTTTAGGTTAATTTTTCGGTCTCTTCCGGTTCGGTGCCCAGTCCAGGATACAGTGATTCCTCATGTATAATAATTCCTTATGTATAAGACTATCCCTATAATCAAATCTATTTAACTGGCGTAATAAATGATTTTCTGATATAAATTATCAGGAACATATATTTGTTTCACTGGGTCCATATATTGCGTATGTCCTCAAGTCCGCAAGCTCTCCACCTTTTGACTGGGCTTATGGAAACAGTTTATCTAGGGAATATTTTGATGAATGTACGCGTATGTACGAGGGTACAAATTATCAGAAATGAGCAAAAGGTATGATGCACATTTTTAGTGAGAGCATTTGAGAAGGGTGTCTGTTTGGCGGTGTTTTAGTGTACTTTACGTCTTAGAACCCTCTTTAGAGAACAATGGATAACTTTCCAGCTAACAGCGGTCTTCAGGCACGAATTGTCTTCTTAATCCAAGGCATCACACTGGTTTTCTAAAAAGTTTTTCCCATTCATGCTCTAGGCTCTCTAGCGTAGGTTTCATTTTTCACCTTCGGAAATTAATCGGTTGGCTGTTTTAAAGTCATTCCCGCTTCACCTCTTCGAATCGTCTTCATTCGTGCTCATTGTCTTAATTTGCATCCTTTTTGTAATCCCATTTCTATTTAGCGAACTCTTCTTCGATAAAATATTGCATTGTGTCCATCTATTTTACCAGTTTTCATTTCTTTCTTCATTTGCTCTCTGCTTTTCGTCATCTTCTTCTCTCCCCTTTCCTCGTAAATTTTCCTACATATTTCTTATGACAAATAAACTTTATTAGCAGATATGTTCCTAGCATATATATTTCTTCGTCATTTTTACTTCGGAAAAACTAAAATGAATATGAACAATAAGTACACTTCCTGCAAAGAAAATCTGTTGTTTAAGGGAAAATTTTACGTTACCATTAAAATCATGGCAATATATGGCCTCACTCTATGTGTGGCTTAGACTATTATAAATGTAACTTAAAGAATACTAAAGTTATTCTTCCGTGAAAAGTTGGTTATTTTTAAGGAAAAAATATTTTTTTAAGGATTACGTTTAAATTCACACAGGAAATGTATTTCAAAATAAACCTGAAAGGTCAATTTAGAACTTAGACTACCTTTAATTCGCTACCTAAATTATTCTAAAGGATTCCTCTTCTCTTTTCTCTTCAGAATCTCGAAGGAAAATCTCGCGTTCATCATGAGATTTCACCGTTTACTATTTTCCTTGTGAAACATACATCTCATCTTTACTTCAAATATCTTTCCTTCTTCTCATTTTCTTTCTAGATAGGAGAACATATATCTTCCTCGTTTTGCTCGCATCTCCGAGGATATTGCTACCCTATCCTTTAACGTCTCACTTATCAAATGCTCTGATTCTCCCTACCTCGTTACACAAAAATACGTGCACTATCTAAAATTAAAAAGAAATCTACGGTATACAGTTGCGACGCCCAAAACATCAGATGTTAGAACAGGGAAATCCCATTGCTACCCGATTCTCTGGCGTAAATCATGGGTGTTTAAAGCAGCGTTTGGTGCAATCTTTTCTATCTCCCCCCATTCCCTTTCCTTACCTTTTTCCAGCCGATGTAGCTCATGGCTGCGAAATTTTTTCTCCCCATAATTTCAATTTTATTCGCAACTGTTGCCATCATAATGTGTGTCTGACCTTATAAGGGTTTTTGGCCCCAGTTTCTGGGACCCTTTTCCAGGCACATGAGGGAACTGATTCTTGAGATTTCTCATGCGAGAAGAAGAGTGTAAGGAAAAGGGATGAGGGTGGTGGCGTGGGAATTGACGAGTGTGTCAGTGATAGAAGGGGATGTGCGGGCAAATCTCTAAGCTCTCTTCCCGACCTTTCACTCCCTTCGCAACAGGAAAATGCCCGTGCGCCTGTGAAGCTGGAATTTTACTAATTTATTTTCGCCTCGCATGTCAAACAACAACTTCTGGAAATACTTTGACCGAAACACCATAGTGGTATGGAATCCAAATTTTTTAAATTATAATTGCGTACCAAAATGCTTTTACTCCAATCAACGATTCATTTCGTTAAGTTATCAGCCATGACAGAATCCGATTTTCATAAAAATAAATTTTACTTGTGATCACGTTTTTAATTCTATTGTATGTCAAACGTTTTCAATCGATCAAATACTCAAAATTTAAGCAGTTCTGGTTTTCTTCTTTAGAAAAATTGAAATATTTAGTGAATTACTCCAGAATATTGTCTATTCATGAATTATAATAATCATATTTGGACTCTTTATGAAGTGCAGTCTTTCTCATCCCTTTTACAATAAATGAAAGTGGAGAGATGTAACTCATTTTAAATAAAACAAAGAAGTATTGTACGTAAAATGGTAGTATGCAGGGTGGACTTTAAATCAAAGTTTACTGTTTGGTCCTATCAAAGATCACCCATGAACTAAATCTCATTATGTTACCTCGTTCCGTTAGTCAAAATTGGTTTCCAGTCTCATTAAGGGTCCTCGACTTTATTAATAATTAATTGGAAATTACGGCATTTTCTACGTAAAACTTAGATTGCTGGAACTTTAGTTCGCATTTCATTCAACTTATGACATTTCATGAAACGGCAATATATGCAGATATACGTAGCTCGAAACGGTTGCTGCAAAGTTAATTTTGATTCTTAGAATGCCTCATAACTTTTGCTGTCAGCATTTCCGACGTCAAACTGTCCGGAACCAAAATGTCCGGCTCCTAAACCGTCGCTCCAGAGTTTTCCATTCAGGAAGTTGCTTGAGTGAATCTCTAAACTTCTTTTCAATTCCACACTGTTCCTTCTTGTTCCACCGCGAAGAGGAGACGGCGAGTGCAGGAGGAGAAAGCGGGCCTGCAAGTTCCACAAGTTGCGGATTCCTTTTCTCTTACATGCCTCTCTCTCTCTTTCTCTTCCTCTCAACACTCGTACTCTGCTGCTCTTACTGTCTCCCAAGAGCCCTTTCTCTTGAAGAACTACGTTTACTTGCCAACTCCCTTATCGCCTACCTCACTTTTCCGCAGACTTTTTGCCTAAAACTTAATTTTTATTATACTTGTCTAGAAGTACTCACTTCCTTGCATTGATCCAAATTGCTTCTATTTGAAGAAAATGAATTTTGTTGGAAATCTGTGACATAATTGCAACCTTCCGATCGCTCCGATGAAGAACGCCTTCTGATCTTCTAATTTACATTTCTCCTTACTCCGTACTCATTCCTATTATTTATTCAATCTTTAATTTGAACTTTCCCAGGTAAAAAAAACTCAAAACATGTTTTACGATCTATAAAAAATAATCTAGTGCACCATTGACTATTGAAAATTTGTCTTTGTATTTAGATGAGAGGTATTTTGTTGAGGTGTGATAGGAGCAGCGCCTCGTTATTTTTTGACGACTTATGTTGCGTAATGCAAACAGGCCAACCAACTATTTGAAAAAAACTATAAAAGGTTATATTATAAATGCATTATGTTTTACTTTGTCGGGTATGTGATTACGTTGAATTAGAGCCAGTACTTTCTTTCTTTACAATTTAAAGGAGAAATTAATATGAATGGAAAAAAAATTTAATCCAGTAAAAACGCAAGTGCTTTAATTCCTGTAGGAAAATCGAATCGAGTGTAGAGGACATATTGGCATATAAATTAAATTTTATTATTATGTGTTTTTAGAGTAGATTTAGGTACATTTTCGTAGTCCACATTAACGTAACCTTTTCTCTTAATGACCCAAACGTTGAAGTAACGTGTATATCTATATTTTATTTAAGCAATAGTTGGAAGAGTACTTTACCCTGATCATATCTCCACGTTTCATAGATATTACTAGCTCTACACAACTGCATCCATAGAATTCTTTCTCTGTCGAATAACAGGAAAACTGTCTTCTTCGTCCGTTGTCACAGAGCATTGATTACGCCATCTTTCACGATACGCGACATTCTTTTCCACCATCTATATTTATGGAAATGATATATACGCGCACACAGTCGTAATGGACTTTCTTTCAGAAACTGCTGCGAGTCGTTCGAAGTCGCTTTTGCCCTTCCTCCTCCAACCCCCGATCTCATCCATTATGTTCGCGACAGAAGTCATACGTAGACATTTCGCTTTTTTTCCCTCCCGTATCCCTGGAATCGAGTTATCTCTCGGATCCGAGCGGACGCCACCCACTTTTCTCCTTTCATGTCTCGGTAGGGATGGAAACTCCGGAGTCTTATTTATCAGCGACATCCGTTCCCTTGTTGTCCGTTCCTCGATGGAATCCGAACAAGAGCCATTACACTTTCTCCTCCGGAGCACTTATCTTCTTCCTTTCTCTCTTCGCCCAATTTCACATCGAACGTCGCGGTCCCATTTTTTGCTCCGCACCGATCGCAGTGATGAGAAAGGAAGCTCGCATACGAGAATGGATTCGGTCCTTACACGGGCAATAACCGAGCGATGATTAATGAGCCGATTCAATTAATACGGCCGATGAAAGGAAATGTTTTCTTTCCTTCCCTAACTTCGCACTCCTCGTTTGCATATATATTTCTTCCTTCGTCTAAATCCTTTTTTCGCCGTTCGAGTCGTATATTTCGCTTCCGAGTCGTTGAACTCCCTCGATAAAGTCCATCGTCTGTCCCCTGGAGCCATTCTGCAACTTTCTCCGATTTCTTTTGGCAAATTTTTCTCTCTTACGAAAAACACTTATCTTATGGTGCGTCTCCCCGTCTATTGATCTCTGATATAACTCCAAATTTAAAGATCCTTTCCAGCGCCTTCATATTTTATTTATTGCTGGTTATCCGGGGTAAATAAATGGGTCTAATGAAGCCGAGATCGTTCCCTCAAATTGAAATGCCTCAAATCAAATGTTGAATATCTGAAGTTATTTTGAGGAAATTGAATTCATATTCTCACCCTCGCCGTTCTATTTAGTTTTCAGTTGCTTAAAAATGAGAATTCTAACTTTATTTAAATTAATTTTTTTGGGAAACGAAAAATAGCCTATCGTTGTTAACTTCGTATGATTCTGTTACGTTATTTTAGTTTTAGTTTATTTTGTTGGTTATTTTTATTTCTTACTTTACTATTATTAATAACACTTTAAAGGTAACTTAAAGAATTCGGATTCAATTCTAAACATTGGCAAAGCAATTAATATTAGACAGGTAAATTATAGACGTTCTTGTATTGCTTACTATTAAGAATTATGGGTTATTTCAAAGTAGGTTTAGAAAGAGTCATTTCCATTCAGCTATAGATACTGCATATTGAAATTTAACAGTATCAGAATGAAATAGTTGATATTATTTAATTTTGCTCTATAGAACAATCTTTCTTTAAAATTATAATTAGTAGTTATTTATAAACTTATTATTTCTAAAGTTAAAGGGACACACGTACTTAGATAACGCATGTTATAATGTTAAAATTAATATAATTATACGACATATTATTTTTTGTGTTGTTTGTAGAATTTATTTTCATAGCAAGCGTAACTCTGGTATGACGGTATGGCCTTTGAATTCGGAGGCATTAAGTGAAACGGTGTGAGAGGTCTTGCATTGTGATGGAGGTTAAATAATGAAGCATTAAATTACAGAAGCACTTGCTTTAGAGGAATAGAAGTTCACTGAGCCTTTATAGCAAATTTCAGGACGAGTTTTGTATGGCAGGAAAGGCAGATTGACAGAACTACTTGGACGGTAATAACATTCGACACCTCAGTCATGCAATCATTGTATGCATACGCAAAGACACAAGTAAACAGAGACACCGTTGCTTAAAATATCATGCATGCGGATTATAACGTCATAGATATGCATAAGGTGCCTTGAAAAACACAAGGGTTGGGTGGAGGCATCGGGAATTATGGCAGCCATATAACCTATCCCTCGCCTTACGATCGCCTTCCTAATCCCTTTCCAGCACTCTACTTACCTCTCTCCCCACTTCTACCGCCCGCAGTAACTGCTTCGCCATCGTCTCCCATTACTTTGGATCCCACATTTCCATCTCGGCCCGAAACCCTTAATTTTTATCGCTCCCTCTGTTTCCTTCATCAAACCCCTCCAAAAAATCCACTCATTAAACGTCACTGCTTCCCTTTCATGACCTCATCTCGCTCCTCGGGACCGTACATTTCTGACTGTAATATTGCCTTCTTTATGTCAATCCCTCTTTCCAAAGCGATCGATTCCTCCAATTGGATTCTTAGACGTTTGTTTTATTTCCAGCTTTACTTCCTTCACTGCTAGATAAGGTGTATTTGACGAGCATTTTGCGCCTAAAAGAAGACAATATCTCTAAAACATTGATTAACCATTCCGTCTTTCGATGACGATTTCCACGGTAATTTTTATTATAAACTTCTCTAATACATTACGACGGCGAAAGATGCAACTTCAAGGTTGCTGTAAAATATTGGATTCGACCGAACTTTCGCAAGTTAATGCTCAGAACAATATGTCTCCCAAATGGCATCCTCTTCATTCGAAAGCGTTAAATATTGCAAAGAATTTAATTTAACCTCTAGAATCAGAATCACGAAGTAAAAAAAACCGCGATGACTCTCAAAAGAGCGCTGATCTTTTACATTTTTTTTCTCTGTAATAAAAACGCATTCCCAGAAATGTGTCAGAAGCCTCAAAGCCGCTGAGCTTCACGGAAACAAAATGGCCGTCATGTCGGGAAAGAGAGCGGAAAGAAAAATAGAGGATAAGAGTGGTATTCCTTATTCAGCTCGCAAAATACATTTTCTGACAACCATAATGGTGGTATATGTATTCTTCCGGAATAGATTTTGTGAATGATGAAATGATGTTAATAATAACACTTGGGCGTAATTCTTCAGAACTCATCATCTAGAGTTCGGCCGCTGTATTGCCACAAGGAATATCTTGGAATGCCGAGAGTTCTCATTGTCAGTGCTATTATCGGGTTATCCGCAGTTGTTTCTTTAATTTCCATAATCTGCCATAAAATTCGTTTAAACTTTATATTTTCTCCGTTTTCGATTACACCGAAGTTGGCTCAAACTGACAAAGATTGTTATCAAAACTGAAAATAATTATTTAAGAGTGCCTTGAAATTACGGTGTGTACGTTTGAAAATTTACTTTGGAGATAAAATGTTCGTGGAGCCTCGTTGGAATATATCCGAAGATTAACGTTCCAAAGCTTTTGTAATAACCTCATCTTTAAAGTTGAACAACTCAACAAGTCAACTTGTAGGCATTTTGAATTATGACATAAGCTAGGTTCAATTTAAAGATTTTAAGCTAATATTTGTAGACCAAAAGAAACTAATCGCTAAGTTATCCTAAAGAAAATTGTGCTAAGAGTATGGAAAAATACCTGGAAAGTGAGATATGTAAACCAGGGGCTGCCAAATTGCGGCACACGAGCAGCATGCGGCTCTTTGTTCTCTTGATTGCGGCTCCCTACTGTCAGCAGTCTAAAATCAGTAAGGGCAAGTAATTTTGGTTTACAAACATTTTTAATTGAAAATGAGTTAAATCTAAGCTACGTATCAGTATTTAACAAAGTTAAATTCCCTAAACTAATCATCTGTCTGAATTCAGAAGCCTAACAAAAACACACTCAAGTGAGGATGAGGTAATTTTTTAAACCTTTTCATAAATTGTTATTTCTTGATCAAGAGTCAACAAATTGTAACTTTGGTTAATTGCAAGGAAAACATGAATCGACCATAAATTGATGTATTTTGAAAATGGGTATTTCTGAAATACTAGAATAAATTTTTGCGAAAAAAAAATTTAAGATAAATGGTGGAAGTAGTAAGTAAAAAGACCAAATTTGATGAGTATATGATATATAGTACGATCATAGAGTATAGACCATAGACCTCTAAGGAGGTTTGCAGTAGAATTGTCTGTTTTTGCAGGTGTTACAATGTCGGTAGACATCGAAATCCCAAATGGTGACAACTTATTTACGTAAGGAACTTCTTGTAGAAGTACTACCGTGATCATTTTTAATCAATAGATACCAACAAAATTATTGCGGCTCATAATACTTTGAGGTTCCAATGATTGTGGCTCCCAGCGGGATGAAGTTTAGCCATCCCTGGTAAGGTAAACTTAAAGAAATTCTTTCAAAATGATGTATTTTGATAAATAATAGTAAATTCATCATGCTTGTTGATTCTTAATCTGCCATTATTTTCAAAATAATGAAACAGATTTTAATGTAGACGCCAATTTCCTTCTAAAACCTTGAATATTATCAATGTATCAGGTAATAGTATTTTTTTATTCTATCAGATATTATTAGGGCTTTCTACTTAATATCTATTATATTATTACCGACCGCGGTAGCGGAGAGGTTCGTGTGCAAGCGTTCAAACCCCAAGGTTCCGGGTTCGGATCCCTGCTAGTCGGATTTTTCCGGTTAGAGAATGGTCGTGTGTATTCGTCCTTGGGCATTCTTTGGAGTCCACTACTGTAATGGTCCAGTAAATGGATATTAGTGGGAGCATTGGGATATAAATAAAAAAACATCCAATACTTACTCTTTTCTCTTAGCTGTTGATCCTTATTGAAAACATTGAGTCTACCGCACACCGAATACTTTGTGACTTCTGCTACAAACAGCCACCAGTGGTGCTTTTGCGATCTTAATTTCCATTCTATTAAATATTTTTGTTGAAGTATGACAACATTTTCCAACGCAAATCTCCGTCTTAATAACATCCCATTGCTTTCTCTCTTCCCCGTAATTCCCTTCCATTATCCTTTCGTAGCATCCTACATGCCGCCTAGAATTCGGGTACAACCTCATCACTCAAACGGCTTTATGGATGCCCTTCTTCAGATGGAATATCTCACGCAAGAAATTCGCGCTGCGCATGCGTGATGCATTATGAGTCCCACCCTTTCCCCGCAAAAACTATTCCTTCTCGCCGTACCTCCATGCTGTTAATTTCAGTTTTCCCTGTGATCCTCACCTCCTCCTCAGCGTTCCTCTTCCCCTCCAGAGCCGTGGTGCAATAAAACTACCGAGTGGGTTCAGACTTGAGGAAGTGCGGCCCGCAGACTTTAATGGTGGACGGGAAACGAAGAAAACGATTCCATTATGTCTTTTTTATCTTTGCGGCAGGACGGCTGATAAATAATGACAACGAAACTTCCGAAAGGACCCCCGGAGGGCATCACCGGTGTTTGTGAGAGGCCTTATTTTTGTTGTTATAGCCAATTACTGCAAGGATTGACCTTTTAAAGGAGGTTATACTATTTCCTCTCAGTTGATCCTCTTCAGAGGGCATAAATAATATTTCACTGCTACACATGGACGACATCAATGGGCGCTATTGACTGATGGATGTGACATAAAGGCCGACTCTTCACACGAACGTTTTCTTCGGGAATGTTTTTAACCTACTCGAGAAATTTTCCGATAAGATTAATGATTTTTATGTATATATTTGATTTTCAAAATATCAGGGAGATTGTCAGCAATTGAAAATGTATAAGATACTTAGTCAGACTTTGCATTGAAACGTTAATGTCATTATCCCGATATATTACAGTTTAAAACGGAAGATTTTCTTCGGCTTCTCTCTATCGGCTCCAATTTAGAGCACAATAAAGTTTGCACAATTATTTTATTCAGCAGAAGCTACCTCATACGCCGAAAAATGATGTCCACGGTGTAATTCATTGGTATAAATTAGAGTTAACTTTAACTATTTAGTAATCTTAATTTCAGATAGCTACTATAGCTTGTTGATAGCAATTTTGTTCCGTATTTGATGAAATTTATTTTAATCTGAATATTCTAAACTATTTATTGGTACTTTCTCCAGTAATAATAAACCCTAGTTCTATCTATAGAGCATGCTAGAAGTACGTTCTTTTAACACAGAGATCCTTCAGCGGAATGATTAAAAATAACAAACTTGAGTCAAAGGATTAACAAACGGAAATCCATTAACTGGTAGAGTGAGTATGTGTCCACCCTGAAAACTTAAGCACACAAGTCTCACCTCTTTCATGACGAATATGAAGTTTCGTATTTCAGAATATAAACCCTTTCATCTCTACTTCTACTGAAAGAGCTTTAAATCTGAAAGTTTATCCCGCCTAATGAGAGGAATATACTTCCCTTTAGCTTACATTTTATCTAAAGGTACTATGTCCTTCCTTATACTTCCACTCGTGTCTCTCGCAACCCAACTATACTAATGCATTCTCTCTGTTCCCTATTCTATAAACGAATGCAATAGGCACTCTGCAATTTCCGTTACTTTAGTTCCTATGTCCACTCGGTGCTTTTAGTTGATTCTCTTGTGTTAGATTCGGACGGGGATTTCGAAGCAAACTACAAAGAGAACGATTTTTCGTTTCTATTGTGAAATCGTGCTACTTTTAACGCTAAATTCATTAAAGATATACCAAGCGATCGTCGCATTGATTTTCCTGTTGATTTTAATTGAAGGTTAGTAGGAGATATGTCAGAGTAAACAGTGGTGTATGTATGTATATGTATACACGTTGACGACATGATCTCCTCAGTTTCTAAGGTATATGAATCCAAATTTCCGGATAGGCAAATTTATACATTTGAAATAAGTCAGTCATATTTGCGGATAACTGACACTAAAAGTTGAAAATTTCAAGTGTAAGATATTTTTTTCAATTTCATTTAATATAATATAAAGATAATCATATATACAATCTGAAAGAGATTATATTCTTTAAAAACATTTGCGCTTCGAGAATGTCTTCACAAATACAAAATTAACCTCAGAAATATAAATTCGAGAAAATATGAACTTTAGAATTTTCTTGATAGTTGACTATCGAGAATAGATGTAAGAATGAGAATAAACATGTTTTGTGGTTTAGTCATACGTAATAAATAATTACGAATTATTTCCTTATAGTCACATTTTTCTAATGGAAAGGAATAATGTAAAATCGTCAATATTTATTTGAATGAACAAAGTCAGCTTGGATTTTTCTTTCTCTGAAATATTTCCTTCGAATCAGGATTTATTTTGGGCACCATGTTTCCGTATCCTGCTCCTCTCGCTTCCAAAGGCACAAGCATATTCTGGATTTGCATAAGAAATTCTAGTTTTTTATCAAGGGCAACGTTTCTAAGATATCACTCCCTCCGCCATTCTCATACATTCCAAAATAACCCCGTTTGCTATCCTTGCTTCATTTGCTTCCCTCCTGAGAATCTATACCTCACGCCACTTATTCCTTAGCCTATTTCTGTTTCCTACGTCAGCCATCTTCGCTGGTTCTCCTCATATCTGTCGTATCTTAGCTCCCCCAGATAAAATTATAAATAAAACAGCTCAATTTTCTCCTTTTATCAGATCAAACACCATCTATGACGGCTAAATCTGCAACATAACTTACTTTCAAACTTTTGTAGAACATAAAACTAGCCGCTCGAGATGTTTGGCGATTTAGACATGAGGCAGTATGTTTCAAAGCATTACTTCTTCAAATAAACTGTTCCATCTTTTAAACAAAAGAGAGAGAGAGAGAGAGAGTGGAATTTAACTTTAACGAGATGTTTAATAATGACTTAAATGGCTGTTGTGGAAAACGGAAGAACTCACATAGCGTAGAACTTAGGTAGCGTTTTGACAAGTAAGAGTGTTTTTGATAACCTTGCGTAAATTTTGTTTAGATTTATAAAACCTTATGTTAAATATCCGTTAGCGGTGAGTTTCTAATATTTTCCTAAACCTTTGGCTCCAAATATCGTATTAGCAGCCAAAGGGGAATAGGAGTTGAAGAGTGGTTGGAAAAGTGTTTCTGAAACGTACGCAGATTTCACCATCATAAAACAAAATATTCATTAATAATATTGGTCGCATTGATTCTTAATACACATCTGAGGATGAAAATTCAACTAAGAAAATCTACGTAGAAAGCAGTATCTGCATTTTGTGTACCGCATTTTTGCGGTAGTTTTTCGTTCCCTAACAATTTGTCGGAAAGTAGTGTTTACTTTCACTTTACATCTGTATATTTAACTTTCATGATTGTCTTTTTTGAAGGATGTAACAATAAACAAAAAAAATTCCATCAATGAATTAACAAAAATTCAATTTCACTGAATTTCCTCGGGCTTCAGAAAAAATATAAGTAGCATATTTCAGCCAAAACTTAAATATTTGGCCGAATAACTTTGAATCCACTGCAGGAATTCCATTAAGGAAACAGTTACCCTTGAAACAAAACTTTTATGGCCGCGAAAATTTCATAACAGTACCTCTGGCACAATTTATATTTTTCCGTTTTCTCGCTGGCTGAGAGGAAACATTCCTTCTTGTTGAGAAAATCGCATTCTGTAATCCTTTTGGCAAAGAAAAACTTTCAGTATTCTCGAGAATTGTAATTCCGCGAGAGTCGTAGTTTTCAAGAATAATTTTTGTTTGCTGAGTGAAGTTTTACCACTTAGATAGAAAATGGAAATACATTGATTGGACCAGAGGAAATAGTACGCTGTAAGAGTGGGCCAAGTTTCTCTAGCCAAAATATTTCCCCCTCTTCAGTAATTGAGCAATGTTTAATCAAGTATCCTTTCATTCATGCTTTTCTTAGTTATTATTAAGCGAAGGATTTTATTGCGTAACTAATTTGGTTCTCACCGAATATTATCAGACTTACTTGCTATATTAAGTCGAATTTTTCCTCCGTAAACCTAAGTTTTTTTCAATCCTTTTATCGTATTACCGCAAGCATACTAGAGTATGAATTCATGCATCTTTTTACTGTTTTATAATTTGAGAATAGAGGTTTTACTTAATAAATCCGCCGAAGTTCGTTGAACGAATTAGATTTTACTGTACTACAACCATAATCAGGTAACCGATCCGCTCTGAGCAAGCGAAAAAGTTTGGGAAAATACTTTTGTAACTGTAGATTCGAAACCAAGTTTTAGACAGTTAAAATCTTATTATACTAAAACTTTTATTATTATGTTATCTTGTGAAAGGATATTTTAATCCTCTCATTTCCAAACACCATTCTCATAATATTTCATTGTTATGCTCCTATTTACCTCTCCTTTGCTCCTCAAGGCTGATTTACATCTTACTATCTAATTAGGAAGCCGTTTCATTTCTCGTTCCATGTTATTTCTCAAACAAACTTAACTTCCTATAGACAACAGTATGCCATGCATTATGATATAGTATCTGAAACATTTATGTTCCATGATGAAGATTAAACGCTCGTAAAGATCGCGAGTTATATCTTCTTGTACTACATTTTTACACTGAGTGTGTGAAAACATTTTTCTCTTGTCGCTCTTAAAACTCTTTGAACCATTCCTACAAGTTATACACATGAGAAACATCGATTGTTTTCGTACTATTCACTTGGCCAATAATGATTTTAAGAAGCCTGCGATTTCATGTATTCAAAGTACTGGATAATTTATCATATTTTTTGCATACGATGATTTAGATGATTTGATGCAAGCCATCACTTTACCTTTTCCTTTAAAAACTCTCTTATTAATTTCTTCCTCATTTTTACTTCTTCCAAATTCCTTCTGTTCTCCTTTTGCGCAGTTTCCACTCTCTCGCTCTTAACCACGTATCCACTTCTCGACGTAGAAAACTTTGACGGACTTCTTTATTGCGGGAACGTAGGCTCCGGAACCCAATTTATTCTCAGTCTCCTGACGTTTCATGTTACGTGGAAGAAAAATCTTTAAATCTTTTTGTCTCATTTTGGTTACCTTTTGTTCCACCGCTCAAAGTCTCACCAAAGATCCTTAGCCGTACCGAAACTTGCGTCTACCAGAGATGAATGGGACGTTAGAGTACCATTTTATGGCGGAGGAATACATAAAAATGCTCATATGTTTGAAAATGACTTCTTCGTGCACAGATCAAGGATAAAAGTCGTTTATCAACCTTCGAAAATTTTGTCTATTTTCCTCTCTAAATATGTTGCAGTTTTACAAAATTGTGGAACCACATTAAGGAATTGCAGTACTGACCTCTCCGTTTACTCCATTTGCCGACTGTTTGTGTTAGTTACTGTTGTGTTTGTGTTACATTATGTAACATACATTGTACATTGTGTAACATTAAAGTAACCTTGTCGCGAGCTAGAAACATCTCTCCCTCTATAGCTGTTATCTCCTGTCAAATTAGTAATATTTTCTTTCTCCTCTATACAGGCAATTTTCCTATGGACCATGGTTTCGTCTTCAGCAGTTCCGTCTGCTGAAGAAGCGGGCGTAGAGGAGGAAGAGGATGAGGAGGAGGAGAGAGGAGCTGAAGTTGCCCCGTCCAGCAATTCAGGAGGATCATCCAACCTTGAGGATCTGAAGATAGAGCTCGAAGAGGTAAGTGCTTGACGTCGCTAGCCAAAGTCTTACATCAAGAATCGTTAAAGATGTCTTAAAAAGTATATTACTAAAAACGTGTAAGTTTATGTACTATCCAACACTCAGTAATTTATTAATGAATTTAATCTCTCGAGTAATTCAAACAAACTCATGTATATTCACGCAGCACTCAGTAATGTACTCGTTGTTCATAGCTATGGCATAATAGGTCAGTCACCTGTAGCAGAGAATTAATTTACAGGTTTTATTTTTCTTCATGAGAAGGAAACTTCTAAAGAGTCTTCAATAGGACTAAATTCAACATTCTCTAGCAGCCGAATTCTTCCCTTCATTCCTCATGTTTCTAAGACTATTCGTAATTTTATACTTAAATATCTCTTTTAAAAGCAGGTTATTTTTCTCTCATAATCACCGAAATTCAGTTCTTGTTTTAAAATCCCGTAAAAGCCCGTTTTCGGACTTCGCATTTTATTCAAACAGTTCATTACTATTAATTAATCGTTTAATTTTGGAAATATTAAACAGTTCACTGCAAGTGTAAGAAGCTTGCAACAATTTCAATGAAAAGTATTGCATTCATTTGAATGTAGTAATTAGTCAGCAAAACAGTATTGCTGTTGAAAGTTAAGAGGATTCATTACAGAAACATGTCAAAGCTTTCCATACGCTAATCAATGCTTCGAACATAGTTAATATATTATATCATATTCAGCAAGCACCACTGTCGGTGTAATAATCTGTCAAACCTATCCAATTATTTATAAAACCCTTTTTTCTGTGCAGTTATGCAACATGTTTAACGAAATTTTCAGCAAGTGACAACCATGGAAATTATGATTACTGGCTTATTGAATTAAGAAACCGAAAAAATATTTTGAAACGCGATTTTTCTTTCATCAAAATGTTACGATCAGAGATGCTTGATTGCGATTTATTCAGCGTGATAAAGTAAAGGGGTAACCACCCGTGCCGTTTGAAAGGGGAGAAATTCCAATCGTGCTTCCACGGCTTTGCGAAGTCAAGGGTTTTGAAAATAAGACCCAAGAGGGGAGTGAAAAATTGATTTTCTCTCATTCAAAAACTGAAAGACGGAAGGAAAGGAGTGTAAGACAAGCAAAAAGGTTAATTTCACAGTCGGAGGGAATACAAATTCGAATGAGAAAGTTTGGAGATGTTTAGAGGAGAGCGAAAGGAAGGATTGCTAATGAGCGGAGCCAAAGTGTAGGGTGAGATTCGGAAGATGCTGGATGGAGAAAATCAGGAATTCAGCTGGAAAGGACGGAAAAGGTTTACACCGAACTTGGACTTACGGCTAATACATCAAATTATCTCTTCATCTGTGGTAGTGTTCTTTACACTGCTTTTAAGTATTGACGATTTATCGAGCAATTGAATACACATAATTAACGCGCTCTAATATTTCGCTGAAATATTTAAGGAATTTTTGTAAAATGTTTCGATACATTTTTGCATACAGTTTTGCATAGTTTTGACACACGTTCCTTAAGGTAAAACATTTTATTTTGTCATATTAGCAAAAATATTCATCCTGTGACATAATAAGAAAGGATATTTTACGAGGAATCTGATGCTATGGCTCCATCTTTGCTATCCGTGTATCCTTCTACTCGGAGTTTACCGAGGAAATTTGGGCCGTAAAAATGAGTAGGTGAAAATTTCCACATTTTAATGTATTCTATATTTGATAAGTATCAGGTAAAAGTAAATGATTACTATAAGCTGTACTCGTATGCTCAATGTGATGAATATTAAACTTACTTACGTATCCTAAAAGCGTTGTATTATAAGTATATAAGATTGACCTAATTCTAAAAATTAAATGTTGGTTATTTTCTTTGTCTTTTTCCCGAGCACATTCGACTGCGGGATAAAGATACAGTTGTCGTTGCAATATTCTCATTAAACAAAAGACATCTCATTTCTTCATTCTCCTCGTCTTCCTCGGGTATTTTGTTTGACCTTGGACTGCCTAGAGATGATAACAATGTTGTACTGAAGGAAATTTTCGATCATTTCCTCATGGCATCCATCAAAACCCGCGGCATTTGACTTATTTAGGCATTTGTTGGATATACGGTTTAAAGGTCAAAGAGAATTTGATTATAACCAGAAAATCATCAATTAGTTCGCTTAGGTAAACGTCAGCTTTGCCGTCGGCGAGAATATGTAGAGTGATGTGCTAAACTAAATGAGAATTGATGGATGAGAGAGCCGATATTTGGAAACCGGAAAGTTACATTTTTTAATCAACTCTTTCAGCCCTTTTTCAACTCTAAAAAGAAGGGAACTAAAGAAAAATAATACCCGCAGGGTTATAACGTATGTACCTTAATTATACTTATAGCAAATATCCTTTCAAACGAGATATAAATTTTAACTCTAAGAACCGGAGAATTTATTTTTGATGATTCAAATTATCAAGAGCAGTTGCAATTATCGGCTTTAGGTATTAATTTTGGGTTTCCTTAAACAGATATTCAAAATATTTTATAATCTAGATTTCCTCTGGTTAAAGGAAAGTACGTTTGAATTAACCTGATAGATATTGCCTATCATTACGCTGTTTCACACATTTGTGTCTTGTATGTTGGAAGCCCAGTCTTTAGAGAATTAACACAAAGAGCCATATATTTTTGCCTTTTAGACAATTTTTTTGATTCACGGTATACTTTTGATATATTTTCACATCAAATTAATCATTGATTTTAAAAAATCTTCCGGAATTCGAATTTTAATTAGGTTGTGCTCCAATGAAATTATATCTTTGAAAATTGCGTCGAATCGATCAGTTAAATCCCATAAATATTCATAATTTCGCGTCCATACGAATTACGAATTTATGTAGAATGTTTACTTCGGTTGTATATATATATAAAATAGTGGAGTCCTAGCGCACCATCTCTTTGGGGGACATGGCCTAGCTAGGCGCCATTCACTGCATATATTCTTCGGTTGTATTTACCTACCCTTGAATGGCTCCAATTGGTTAAGATTATTTAGAGTGGATATTGATAACACCTCCGTGTGTTTCGTTTCGTCGTGCATTTCGAATCGTTTCATCAGTTTAACAACTTCCATTAATTCTTTGCTTGAAAATTTGTTAACGACAAAGTGAAAGTATTAATGACCGTGAATACTGGCTCTGAATTTGAATGAGCAGTCAAATGTTTCGGTACAAATTTCCGTTGAATTCGTAGCTGTAATTTCCATCGATAATTTGATCGTGCATACCTTTCGGTTGGTCGCCAATAAAATGTAAACCTATTATTAAATTAACTCCGCAATTACAATGTATGGCATAAATTTAGATGCTGAGATTGATATCGTAATTATACCCACTATCCTTCAATTTACACGACCAGGACCTATAAACCTAATAATATTTGCGGTTGTTTTGTAAAACAATGCACCAATTTTTCGAAGTGGAATGGGATGAATAGCTCAACGTGTGGCATTTGAAATGCCTCACTCCGAGCAGATCAAGCTTTCTTAATGATCTTTTTGAAAACGGCGCGAGCTACAGTTAAACTCAACCGAATACGAATTTCAAATTAGTTGAGCGTTTTGGGACGTACGGTGCGGCAGCTGAATGTGGTTGCTTACGGGTTTCAAGATCCCATTTACAACGCGTCGCGCTACACAACTGTGCACTTTTGCGTCGCAGCCTCCGTAAATGTGTGTTTGTATGTATTATCAGCTTGGTTATGGATATCCCCGACGGGTAGTTTGTTGAGAAAGAAAAATTCGGACCCGCCGCGCCAGGTGCATGTTAAGTGGCTAATGTAATAGTGCAGCGTGATTCTGGGCATACAGGCACTGAGGGAAGCGAAAAAATCGTGAGTAGGAGGAAGGACGGAGTTGAAAAAATTAAGGTTAATGCTGAAAGTTTAGGGAGGATTGGAGCGACGAGAGAGGTCCTACGCTTTTGGCCCCGAGGATTAATATGAAAATGGGCCTTTGGATAATTAGGGAATGGACGCTAACAAAACCCCGACATACGAGATGGAGTTTGGCGCAAGGAGATATGAAAATGGGGACTAGTTGCAAATGTGATTAAGAAAAATCCACTCGCCGGAGCGGCTTAACTTCGTGAAGTCGTCATTTATATGCGTGGATACGTGTTAGTTTTCCGAAATGGCGTTGTCGATAAAAATTCTCCGAGCAATTACTCTCCGACTTTGATTGAAGGGTATAAATATTGCCATTAATTTTCACTGCAGTAAAACAATTGTGTTATTTTAACGCATCATTTTAGATTTTGCAACAATAATAGTAATGACTTGAGAAAATTCTGGGTAAATTTGCCTCTTGTAATTTTAGTGATTTGGTAATTGAAGACTGAATACGTTTTATACTCTTTCAATCAAGCAACAGAAATATTTACCTTTCTGTTACCTGGAAAATTGCGGCTAAAATATTTATTTCTACGGCAATGAGGCCCACGTAATACACATATTTTCTACGGAAAATTTAAAATTCACATTAAGAAGGTATTTATTTGATTTTTATTTGCTGGGTTTTAATATAATTTTGTAAAGGCACAAGTAATAATTTCGGAAACGCCGAGCTAATGTCTCTGTTGCTGTGAATAAATTACTCATAACCCTTGAAAAAGGGCTTTATGTCGTTCTATATCGTGTTGGAATTCATTATTAACTAATCAGCCATAATTAACTAATCAGAAAATCATTTAATGATTTTGCTTCAGGAGTAATCAGAAAGATGACCAGTCGCTGCCAAATTCATTTCGTGGTCCCGCTACTCGTTTTCTATAATTCAAATGAAAACCCATCATTTTTAACTCGTTATTAGCTGATGCACAACTCACTCAAATCGACATAATTTGACTCGTATGACTGAAAGCCTTTTAATTCGAATTACAGTTTGATCAGCATGAATTGAAACATGCGAAAATGTGTTTTTCATGAAGCGTTCAAATTAATGGGTTGCATTTACCAAAGTAACGATAGCTTACGACCGTCATGTATTTGAATGTCGTAGCATTTATGATTTTAAACATGAACGATAGGTTTCCATATCTTATTATCCCTGGTATCAAGCTATGTAATTTCACCATCTACTTCTCCATAATTTATAATTTTCACTTTGAGCTATAATTTCTCTTTTGCTTTGTTTATTATTCTCATTCCACTTCTAATTCAATTAAATTTAAACTATTTTTCATAAAAGCTAGATAAGGATACCGAGCTTTCATAGAGAAAGCAGTGATGAAATGCGCCTATTGTTGCCCACTCAAAAGAACTATGAATGTATTAAACCCAACACATTTGGTTAATATATAATAATTATTTGTCTCTATAAAGTTTTCCTTCGATTATAAAAATTGAAACGAAATTTCTTCCCTCAAAAGTAGCCACAACGGAAAAAAAATTAACCTCGAGTGGCACACAGAGTACGTAAAAGTAGCACCATGCGTCCATGTGACCGCTGTTTCACATTTATAAATGATAATTGAATATATTCAAAGGAGGAAGAGCAACGTACATGACATAAACATCGGGCAATCGAAAGTCAGGCGATTTTAAATGTATCCGCAAATCTAACTTTTTCGGCGTGCCGTTTCCTTTCTTTCCAAAAATCCTCCTGATAAGGAAAATATTTCCGAAGCGCGAATTTACGAGTTTCTCAAATTTACCGCACCTCACGCTCCAGACGAACACGTCGGATAGTTAATCATCCGAAGTGAGTCCGACAAGGATTGAGTTGCTAGTTTCTTCCGCCTCCCGCTCTTTAGATTTCCTCGCCAACTTTCTTCGTCGACACAATAATTAAAGGCGGTGACTTCTTAGCTTTAAACACGGACGGAACCTTTCATTTTTCAAGGGCACTCTTCGAACTTGTTTATCGCCTTTTAGCAGAAATTTCGCTCGAAGAAAATGTCCAGGGTTTGACAGTTAATAAGAAGCGAAACAGCGGAGGGTTCTCGAAAGGGTGCCAATTCAACTTTCGAACATGACGGGAAAAATACTTGAACGAGCCGTTAAGAGACTAGCGCGTATTCATCTGAAGTTGAGTAGAACTCGAAATATCTCAATTCCACTTTCATTGGTGTTTCTTCTTAAACGATACCTAGGCTAAAATCCTATGAATATAAGTTTTTCCATTAATACGGCGGTATTATAAGGTGGATCAAAATTTTGTCTTTACTATTTCACGGAAAATCATTCTAATTAGTTATATCTTTATTACGATCGGAGAATTGTGTATTTTTTATATATTTATACAGATTTTATTTGATAGTAACGCGGACAAATGCCGAAGTGCATCCTATTTTAAATAATAACGATAATACTATAGAATACATAACTTTGAAGTGCCTTTAGAATGGGCTCGGAATTCCGAATATTTTTAACAACAAAAAGGCGAAAGCTGTAAGTAAACTGTCAAATCATATAAATCATTAGCCGAACCTGAAAAATTCCGAGGCTTGAGAGCAGTAACGCGATAAATGGATGCGGAAATGGGATGAACAGTTTGAATGAGTGAAAATGACTTTGAAAATAAGTAACAGAGATGAATGAAGAAATATGGATTACATTATGAAATGAAAGAATCAAATTAGAAAAATAAATTTCCATTAAAACTTGAAGTTTTCCAGCCATCAGATGTCACTGTAACTCTTTCTTAATCAGAGATTGTTAATCTGTAGAAATATGAAAACTATAACTAATAAACCTTAAAGATGAGTTTTTTTGTATCACAAAAAAGTGATTCCTAATATTGAATTCGTAAAATGGGGGCTTTCTGCTTTTTTCCAAAATTACAACACCAAGTGATCTCTCGGTTGTGGAAAAGTTCTTTCTTCAAAAGGAAAAAACGGTGATGGAGAATCGTTATATAGCAATCTACAGAATCTGAACTTCTAGATGTGTAAGTGAAATATAGCCGCGTAATCTGATATTCATTGTGTTAATTCATATCAATTAAGGGAATAAAGGGAAGTATTTGAAAAGATAACATTATGAATAGGTTGAAAAAGGAATTGAAGGTAGAAAGAGCAATTTTCAACTCAGCTAATGAACACAAATAGTTTACTATCATCTGAAGAGCAAAACACTATTGCGAAAGAGATAAAAAATATCTTTGATAACGTTTTAATTCTCAGACATGATTTATGTATTGCGCCCTTTGTCATATTCACAGACTGCATAAATCTGGAGAATATTATTTCCATTCCTGACCGGAATTCACAGCGTTGAGCTTCATTCTGGGAATTCACTCGAGCAGCGATCCCTCTATCCACAGCGAATCACGCATTGCAGTTAATAGTATCCGGGAATTTGGCCCACTCTAACACCTCTGCTCTCTCTCGCGGTTTCATCTCGTTATCCATACAACTCAGCCACTCTCTTTGATTCTCTCTCCTGCCCACGCTCTCAATCTACAGATGCCCAAAGTGCACTTCCAATGTTTATTTCCACTTAGTCATCGTCGAGAAAGAAATCTTTCCGAAGCGAGGGAATTCAATTTGCGATTGCTTTTGAAACACCTGCGATGTTTATTCTAATGCGTGATAACATGCACCTATTGAGAAATTCTAATTATTTCTCCAAAATTTTACGATCGTAATCCTTCCAAAAAGATTCGCCGTGCCAATCAATGTTCCGTCATTCCTCCCATTCTACGCTTCATGAATATTTCGATTAATTAGGGCCTCTGCTGCCGTAACTAACATTTGTGAATCGAAGTAATGTTAGTAATGTGAATAATCATGAAGCCCTGCATACAATCATGTACGATATTTTATTTTTTTCTGTTTTCGACGCTTTTTCGTTCTACAACAGCAATTTTTGTTTGTTTAGAAAGGCCATTTAGAAAGGTCATTTAGAAAGGCAGCGATTGGCGTTCAACCGACTCTTTTACCAACTATAATCGAAAATTATGCATAAATCTTTATTTTATTACGTATTATTATTTATTTATTTATTATTTACGATGAAATTCTTAATAGTCGTATATATTTCCTGAAAAATAATGCTACAGTGCAGATGTACTGGAAATACTGATTATTAATATTACAGTTTATCCATTAGTACACATATGTACTAATAACTAATGAGGGTAAAGGACTATTTAGCAAAAATTATTTACATACCTATACATAAAATATTATTGTATGTAATTTTAAAATGAACCCTTCACTCCTATATGTCTCGAAAACATTGAGTATAGTAATATGTTTATGCTCGTGAAATGCTAATTATAGTTTTCAATATTTATATTATTTCTTCAATGTTTAGAGAATCTGTGATATGTGTTTTATATTATTAGGAACTGAGTAACCAACAATTACTCCCACTGTGTATTCTGAAGAATATGTGACAGTAATATGAGTATTCATATATTGAAATGCAACCAGAATAACATTCTAAAATTGAGAGAGGTACTTTAGAGTGAAATAAAAAAAGAAATAGAAAGTTTCATTCGAAAAGAGATAATCCCATTAAATATGTCGTAGTAGTATTATTATTATTATCAATAGTCATTTCTGCCCCCACTGGGATTCGGTAGTAAGTATTAATCTTGTTGCTAATTATATCCTTAACTGGATGTTACTGCAGCGAGATTTAATTGGAGGGGATTGGCGTTCATATCTTCAAGTTTCTGTAGATTTTCTCCTTCTTTGAATGAAAAATCATTAGATATTTTTCCTACTCCTGGGCGTATCTCTTTTGAGAAAGGAGCAATCGTTCCAAGAACCTCATGTACGTGTATACGTCTTTCTAAAAGGCCAATTTTAAATAAATTTTCATTTTGTCTGTTAGCTCCAGGTCTCGTTAGGTAGCATTAAAATTTACGATCTAAACAACTCAAGATGATCCGTGCGTCATGTTAGTCACGTTGGGCTTTCTTTTTGGGCTTGGATTATTGTTAAAACAATTGTGCTGTGTCAAAGATTCGGTTTGCTGCGAATGAATCCTAGAGGGCAGTATTGAGTACTTTCTTAGGGTTTATGTACGTGTAATCTTAAAATTTAAAGCAATAAATTTGTGTCTGTAAAGTTTGAGACTGTTTGAAAAATTGAAATTCTGCAAATATGACTTTCGAACTCTTCTCAGAGAATTTGCCAAAGCGAGGTTTAAGAGAATACATTACAAACCAGTAAACTTGTTTCTATGACTTGTTTCAATATAAATGATTATCTCCTAAAAAATGAAATGGATAAAATAAAATCATAAAAAATTTTTTGTTGGGGATATTTTGCTTGCTTGAGAAAATCATATTATAATAAGTGTAAATTACCATTTGTATCTCACTATGCGTTAATTATTCCGTGTGGGTAATATCTATAAATATGTAATCACGCAAAAAATCCTTATTCAAGATTATCTGAAAGATCCCTAAGGAAGACAAAGATATTGATATTAGCTGCTTTAATTTATTTACAACGATTCTTAACTTTCTCGTACTTCAATAAAATGTGAGGTGGACAGTTTTGCTTTAGTTTATGCATTGAATACAACCGGCAAGTTCTTTATAATTATTGCACCGAATTTTACTCAAAACTAAATGTGGAAGAATTACCCACCCCACCAATCCCACCAGAAGTTCCCGCCAGCTATGATAGATTAGTAAGTTGGAATGTGATTTTTGATAAGAAATCCTCTTTGCAATTTATAGGGACAACTTGAATCCAAGCTTATGGCTTTCTTCGAGTCTCTAGAGAGCAATAATTATACTCCTGTTACGGATGATTTATTTATTTGTTTATTAATAATACATCAACTTACAGCACAAGGCCAATTACAGTTGACGGTCAACAACAATAATAATAAAAGTGATGAAAGATTTGGTACTTTTTCTAAATAATAAAAGTGTTCTACAAATTAAACAATAGTACAAATAATGAAACAAAATTACAGAGATCAGAGTGATCCAAGTCAGTCGCTTGTAACCATATTTAAGATTGAAGGAATTATTCTCGGGTTTCCAAGCGGGCAGCGTCTCTCCATATTGTAGACGTTTCGGCTACGCACACTGCAGCCATCTTCAGGACTGACTGATCATCAGTCCTGAAGATGGCTGCAGTGTGAGTAGAGACGTATGGAGAGATGCTGCCCGGTTGGAAACCCGAGAATAATTCCTTCAAGCAACTTACCGGGAGTGAACCACATCCTACTACATATTTAAGATTGATTTGAGAGGTAGATTAAATGGATCGAAGTTTTTATTGGAAGAAAAAGAGATGAAAGTTTAAGGTATTCTGAAGAAGAGTGACCGTTTATTATTGACAGATGTGTAGTAATCAAAGAGAATGTATCAGATAGGCCAGTTGTGCTTGGAGGAACCCGGAAATAGAAAAGAGAGAGTAGGAAAGGGGAATCAACCTTGCTGTTGAAAAGGAAAGGGAAGGATTCCTATATATAGGAAAGTAATGTCGGAGAATGTATGAGAGGTTGTAATAGAAATAAGATTTATATAATTTAGAAAATGAGTCTTTGGCATATCCTATAAGATGGCATTATATATTATGCGCGAAATCAAGAGTCTGAAATCTTTTAGGCGCAATTTGCACTTGAGAATGCGGCACGACGTAATTAAAAGGTGACTCTGTCGGCAACAAATATGACATAAAGGAATAAAAAATTGTTGTGAAATATACATTTGTGGAATTTTTACAGTGTTTTTATTCCTACCTATTATGGAATTCCACATAGTGACGGCTACCACCATTCATCATATTTTAACAAATATTACGCTTACCGAGATCGCGACGTTGCAACGAAGATTATTTAAGTGCTAGTTAAACATTTCTTGGATGAGATGAAGAAGTGAAGATAAGAAAACGAAGGGAGTCGTTATAAAAGCGATCCACGGAATTGACAACGGGAAACCTGTGGAAGCCATAGAAATCTCAGGAAAACTAAAAATTCTTTCCCAGAGCGTCTGGAAATGATCATGAGCGGCACCACCTTTATTCCGCCTCGGAGGCCATTTGATAAAAGTCTCACTTTAAGCAATCAGGCTTTTTCGCGCGTTCGCCGGTTTAGGTGGCATGAAAACACAAAGAGGAAAATCCGGCCTTGGGAAGGACGATCTTGGATAGCGTGCATTCCGCCAAAATTAGACCTCGGAAAGCGGAGGCGATTGAGATTCTCCTCACATCTCCCCTTCTCTCTTTTATCTCCGATGCTCAGACTCTTGGAAGGGAAGATTCTTGAGAATGACGACGACCACAGGTGGCTCGTATCTTATCCTCTAATTCCCCAACGCGAAAATGAGAGTAAACCCTTCTCGCTCCGACCGACTTCCGTAATCTGTTTCCTAACTTCTGCGCTAGCCTAATTCTTGCACACCTTTCCTTTTTCCAATATTACAGTTGCTCGAATCACTGCAAGAAGAAACCAAAACATTTTTTTTCTTTCCCAACCATCTTGGATGGTTGGGAAATCTCCAAGTCCAAGATCCAGATGATCCACTAATTGACCGAAAAATTGGGACATAATATTATACCTGGAATCTTAACTATAAAATACCGAAGAAGTAAGTAAATTTAAGTAATTAAGACAATAAACTTAACCGATACATAAATCGCATTCGATCCGCATTTTTTTATGGTCTATAAAGACAAAAATAACGGATGAAAATTAGCAATGAAATATACATCATTTCCCATGAAAGGAAAAATTTTTCTGTTAACATCTGGTAAATTATTATACATTCGAAATAAGATAAGCTTTACAATACAGAATTTTTCTAATTATACATATTTCAATATACTCACAAACCATATATTTAACCATAAAATAAAAGTACAATCAGCGGTACTTTTGTTTCTTCCTAGAAGTAATACAGCAATGCAGATTTCTACTATGTCTGCACACAGCAGAACAAAACATAAACCTTCACATTACGAGAAACCGTAACTCCCCGCCGATAAAATTGGTTTTTAATAATTCTGTTTAGATCGAGAATAAAAATCTGTAATGTAATTTTATTTTATAATTTAAATGACCTTTTCAAAACTTCCGAAATTCCAAAAAAGCACTTCCTATACGAGATAGAATATATAGAAATCGTCTCCTATAGAAATAAACGGGAAAAGATTTTTCAAAGTTCAATATAATACATTAAAGGATTGTAGTATTTAAAGCAGTAAGTAATTTAAAAATAAAATATCATTAATAATTAAAAATTATATATAATTAAAGATATATGCACATATTGCACATACTTATGTTTACGTTAGTAAATACATACATAAATTTGTATTAGACACAAATAATTCAATTATTTAGAACTCAAACTTCACAATCCTTAATCCTTGTTCAATAATTGTTTACTTCTCATGTTTAATATGTCTCTTATGTTTCATGTCTCTTATATTTCATAATGACAGCCGGAAAATATTTGAGTGGAAAAATGTGTAGTATTTATCATGAGAGAAAACGAGCATATTTGAAAGTTCTGCTAGCCGACGTTAACATATGTTTGTCTCAGGACGGTCCTTACGACGCCAACGGTAAGCAGCTATGCTTAAATTCTCACAAACGGAAACATGAATGATTTTTTGGACCCAGATTAACCTTTTCTTGGATAATCGTAAGCCTAAATTACATCTGCCATAATCTAAAATTGGTTATCATATAATAAAACATCTTTTGGGAATATTTTCTCTGCGGATGCTACTATGCTATTGATTAAAATATAGTAAATGAACTAGAGATACATTTCAATTGTTTATACATTATTTGGTACATGCGAATAATATTTTAATTGTAATGACGAATTTTTAATTGAAAATTTGATGAGTATGTCAAATTTTCAATTAATGAACAACGTTTTGTAGGGCTGCAATGAAATTTTGCGGCTCGTGTCAAAAAAGATTGTTATCAAAACAAACTTTACCAAATTAAAAATATTTGTGCATCAATTTATTATCTGGGAATTTGCCGAACTCTTTAGAGTTGAATTTTAATCGTCGTAAACGGAAACTTTCCATTACACCTGTTAAATGCCAAGATACTTTTTCGTTGTATAATCGAAAATTGCTGCACCAATTATTGTAATGATTTTTATTTTTAGCCGAAGTGGTAGAGTGATCAGCATGTTAACGTTCCAATTCCCAAGTTCCTGGGTTTGAGTCCCGGCCAATTGGAATTTTCCGGCTTTGTTTTCGTCAATAATAATAATTATTAAAACGGACATACTTGGGATTATCTTCCTGGTTCTATTACAGAAGTTATTACCATTATCTAAATCAAATAATGTTAATGGTACACATATATTAAAATGTTGATATATTACTTGAAAAATAGCTTCCTAGTCTGACGGAAATTTTACCGATAAAAACTATCGCTCCATTAATAGAAACGCCGATCCTTATTAGGAAATTTGAGTCACGTGGTGCAGGTTGAATCATTCGATCGTACGAAAGCTTCCCTGTTCATTTCGCAGGAGAAGTCATGCGCGGGAAAAGTAATCGTGTGACTACGTTCTGCAAAATTCTGCACAAAGAGGCAGAGTTTCTACGGCGGAAATTCTATTGAGGCAAAGGTCGGATAGGATAATAACGAATCGAGTGGCCTCTACATGGTGGCTGTTTATTTAAAGTCGCTGCGCATTTGTGCTTTCTCTTTAATCCTGACTTGGACCGCCGTTTGGGAATGCGCAATCCCCGATCGAGCAGTGCCGCATTTGAACTCAATTAACCTAAAAACTCGAGCGAAGTACGTTGATTATAATGTTGTTGATGCAACCGTTGCCCCGAACATTAACGCTCGACCGGTATTTGCTTGCGGTCTTCGTACTCTGCCGAACGAAGCTTTTTTGAGTGAAGTTGAGCAGTGGAAATGTAAATTTCTTTACTTAAATAAATATTAATCTCCTTAGAATCAACATAGGTAGATATACGTGTATACGTTTTGTGTTTTCACCATTCAAATTGAGGTAGCGGCTTGAAATAAGTATTATTTTCACCCGAGTAGAAAACAGTTCGGAAATTTCATCTCGAATGACACTTCTGCCAGTTGGAACACTTCAGCGTGTTTTCGAAAGAAGAAAAGGGAATAATTGTCCCGAAATTAACTTAAATTTTGACAATTTTTAACTTTCTCATTTACAGAAAGTAACAATTTGTCTACATTTCATTTAACCAAAATGTCTTAAAACCTCACTTAGACACGATAATGCAGATTTCACTGTCACAATTAAATTATCTTAGGATAAAAATTTATTACCTCTCTCTCTCACTTGTTTGTAAAAGTAATTGTGTAGATTCTTTGAAATAAGAAGGAAAATAATAATTTCGATGAGTTTCAGCACCAATAACTTGTTCAGTTATTAAAAAGTTGAATTGGTCGAAGAGATAAGACTGTAAAAGAAAGGCATAACAGAAATATTAGTACACGATATCCTAAAATCTGCCGAAAATAAAAGGCAAGTCGACGCGGTATTTTTAGATTTTCGGAAGGCATTCGATAAGGTCCCTCATCATAAATTATTGTACAAATTAAAAATTGCAGGAATCAATGCGGAGGTAATAAATTGGATAAAGGACTTTCTCTCCGATAGAGAGCAACGCGTAGTGCTGGACTGTATTAGTTCTAACGTGGTAAATGTGACCTCGACATTAACGACCTCAGCAATTTTATTGATAGTAAAGTTAGGATATTTGCAGACGATACGGTAATTTACAGGGAAATAAAGAGTAAAGAGGATAGACTAACCCTGTCGAATGATTTAGATAACATTATGAAATGGTAAGATGATTGGCACTTAGAGCTAAATGTAGACAAATGTTCAGTAGTTAACTTCTTCGAAAGAAAATCTATTATTAGAGATTATCCGTACAGTCTCCGTGGGATAAACTTATTAAGTGTGAAAAAAAACTGACTTATTAAGTCAGTGAAATATTTTGGAGAAACTCTCACGAATAACTTAACATGGAGTACTCACATCCATAATATATGCGGAAAAGCACTTAAAAAACTCGGCTTCGTAAAGAGAATAGTCGGTCGGATCGACGAAAAAGGTCGCGAGCGATGTTATCTTGCGTTAGTCAGACCTCATCTTGAGTATGCGTGTAGTGTATGGGACCCTGCCGATATGTGTTGTATTAAATAATTAGAAAAGGTGCAGCGAAAGGCGATACGTTTTGTAAAGAATTGCTACGATAAATCAGTGAGCGTCACTCAGATGCTACAGGACGCAAAATGGGAATCATTGGAAGTTAGAAGAGTCCAACAAAGGATCAATTTACTGGATAAATTCAGAGAAAGCACGTTTAGGGATGATGTAGCGGATATAAGGCGTTCACCATGCTACATATGCCGTTCCGATAATGCGAGAAAGATCAGAGAATATAAGATGCCAGAACGAATAGATTCAAGAACTCATTCTTTCCGCGAACGATACGCGAAAATAATCGATTAGGGAAATAGAGTCATGGTGCATGCACCCCCTGCCACACGCCGAAAGGCAGCTTGCAGGGTAAAAACATAGACATAGACAATAAACCTATGGCTTACGTTGCTGCTTACTTAGTGGAAACTGACAGAACTTCTTGACGAGGTTAAACGATCCTTACACATCTAATACGTTTGTAATTTAAATTCACATACACACATAAAGCGCTGAGCCAGGGGAAGAGGGGGCCACTTGGCTTCATCTGGCCCAGCATAAATAAACAACAAGTCAAGTCACATCGGTTTCGGAAATATTTTTATAAGATTACAAATGTTAACCTTGTTATTGTACTTTTTAATGAATATTAAAAGGCATTTTACCGTACTAAATCATCATCTATTTCTAAACTTGTGTTCTTTTTTAAATGCTCGTAAATCTGCGTCAACATCCTATCATAACTGTAAAAATTGTGTATATTTTTTTAGAATGGACCAGTTTGATTGTAATTCAAAATTTGAAATGTCTGGTTAACTTCAGTGGATAAATTAGTTACCGAAGATAAAACTGCTTACGGTAAATTCATTATTATATGGAGTTGTTAATATTCAACAATAAGAAAATTATTGAAACTTTGGTGTTTGAATGTTTATATGTGCTTAGACAGCTGATATATTCTGCATTCATAACCCCCACCAGCTATCGAACATGTGACCTCTTCCACCAGGGAGTAACTCAATACCTACATGGCTTTCCGGGAGCTTAGATGATTAACTATTTTTAAATTCCTTACGCCTGGTTTCAGTTAATCAACCGGGTAATTACCTAAGAAATACTTTATTCTCCAATTCCTCTCACTCACTGCGGCTACATTCAGGAAAACGTTTAGTTTTAAAGAAAAGTGCAGTGCTCGAGGGAAAGCAAATCATCTTCTTGTATGTCATGAAGGGATATTTAACTATATCAATTAATGTTGAATGACATTTAATTAAGCGTAGTTAAACTAGTATCATTCAAATAAAAAGCGTTGTGTCGATGCAATAGGTTCTTTCTCCATCATTGGATACTTTGTGTAACTATGACGCCACTTTATGTCTTGCATTAGTTAATTGGTTAACGTATGATTTGTTCCCGTGATTCAAACGAAGGCTAAAATGCTACTCTGGAAGCTTCGTTTTCTAGAGGGGGTTTATTAGATTCTTTACAGCATGATAATTTACGTCAGTATCGACCCGACGGAATACTGCCGGCGATTTTTACAGTCTACTAATCTTCTCTAGCCGTTCAATTTGTATCCCCGGCAACAAACGCTCTCGTTCGCTTCTCGTAATTATTCCCTGCTTTTCCCTTTAATTCCGGGATTTTATGGTCGAGTGATTTGTTTTCATGTGCTTGAATTCAACGCAGTTCTGACTTGAAGTTGATGAAAAACTTCAGAGAAAATAAATTAGCCACCATGCTATAAATCGCGGAGTTTATCACGTGACAAAAGAATGTGTTTCATGAAAATTTTCTAACGATTAATAAATCACTTCTTCTGTTACTTTGACAAGTTAGGTAAAAATTATCTTGTACCCTATTCATTAAAAGAAAGGAATTACTATGAGTACACTATTATGCAGGGCCGGCCTGACCTGCATAGTCCCACGGTGCCCATTCTATATTAATACTTTACAAATGCTCACCACATTTTAAAAGGCTGCTACTCGTTCAAAAATAAAAATCTAGCCTTCTTTATAATAGACTTCAACTATAATTTTTATCAATAAAATATTAACCAGCATTATTACTCCAATTATTATCACCTTAATAGAAAAATATATATTCCTTAATAATATCGAGGATTTCTATTGGTGGCAATCGATTAATTCATGAAACTTTATATTTGAAATTAATTTTATAAAAATGTTACTAGAAAACTTACTCATACGCATCAATTTTACGGTTAATTGAATATTTCCGCTAGCAATCAAATATCAATTTTTAAGAATAATGTTAGCCATCTTCCATTCATTTGTACTCAGAGCAACCACACACAGATTGTTTCACAAACGGTTCGTCTATGAAAGGTCACAAAGGTAGCCTTATAAAAACCTCAGACTAAGGTCGTGCGCCCCAGAACTGTGGCGCCCAGGGCAACCGCCCGCCTTACCGGTGATTCGGGACAACCCTTTCATACTTACTAATATAGTCATTGAACATCATTAGCTTATCATAAGCTATTATTTAAAATTAATAAGAAATATGATTTTGATATTGGAGAGAATACCTTGGATTTTTGTATACTTTAAGGACAAATTTATTTCCATATCGATGATTCTTTCCAGCGATTTTATAGATTGAGTTCATAAAAGGACTGAACACCAATCCGTTTTGCGATGGCATTATTCTGGTAAGAAGTGGTATATTGAATCTATGTTGTACTGGAGTTCAAGAGATGACGGTAAATCATTAGCCTTTTTGTAATGTTGCAATGTATTTTCCTAAAAGTCAAGTTAATTTCGAGTACTACATGAAGATAATCTATTTACTGGTTATTTTTGTACGATTAATTTTCTTGTTTTTCATAATTATCTATTCCCCTCATTTCCTTTTTCCAGAAAGTAAAAGATAATTTAATTTTAAGGTAGTTTCCATGGGATAATCGTTTATGCTCTGATTTGACTCACCAGTGAGTATAAAATTGAAATTTCAAAAAATTATTTTTCACATTTCAAAACCTATCTCATGGAAAGCTATTTCCGTGGAAATTGAGTCCTTCAGGATTGAATTTTTAACAGACTTATTGTGAGAAACCTTCCGGGATATCTATATTCATCCCTCGAAACGTTTTTCGAGACAATTGCAAGAAAAAAAGGAAGGATAGAAGAAAAGTACGCCGACTTCCTCTATTTCTCCCACTTTTTCCGTATCTCACGGGAACTCGCGGCAACATCGCCCATTTCCCTCTTTTGCTCGAAAAGGAATTGAGGAAGAGGAGAGAGGAACGTCCCGCGAGACGACGACAAAACTAACTCATCCATAGCGAAGGCGGAATGCAGCACCAATTGTTCCATTGCAGAGAAAGGGAGTCCACATTAGGGCTGGAAAAATGGATTGGAAGAGGTTGCAAGGGGTGGAATGGGATGGAAAACGTACGGAGAAATGTTGCGGACGGGGAGTCGTTTGGTCTCTCGTCCTGATTGGTTGCGGTGCGTCCGCCTAGCAGGACAGGACCTTGCGACGGCCTGCGGCCCTATGCCCCGGCCACAGAAATTCTTTGAGTGCACCCACTGGCCGCGCGGTCGTTCCCTTCTTTTTTTCCTCCACTGGACCCTTTTTATTCCCTAGCAACACATCCCACCGCTTTCTTTCCCTTTCTCCGGCTCTCTTTTCTCAATTTCGTTCGATTCCCTCGGGAGGTTTCCCCAGAGCAAGGCTCTTTCTTCCATCTTCTCTTATTGGAGCAGTTGGGTGCTGCTCTGTCCTGAGTGTCCGGGAATGGAGAGGTGGAATCGGAAACAGCTGAAGAGCGGGATGCGGGTCAGGGCGAAAAAAGAGGTGCAGTGTCAGACCTGCGGGGGCAAACAAATGGAAAATGGAGGCTTTGCTTGGTCAGTCCCCGATTTTGGCTTAGACTCCTTTTTCTACTACCTAAACCTCCAGAACCTCTAAGGTCATTTTGTTGCACTCAAGGAAAAATTTCTCATTTGATAATTTGGGTAGGATTAGGGGTGGGAAGTTGGAAGGGATTATAAAGAAAATGTGTAAATATTATTAAATGTAGTGTTATATCGAAATTTTTTTAACAGCAGGAACCCTAGAACGCAAGAAAATTAGGTAAAATGGCGCTGAGGTAACAATAGATGACAATTAATAGTTAAAGTTGGATATTAATTACATCAAATTATTTACTCTGAAGATAATCCATACCAAATATATGAATATTAAATATAATTAAGTATAATATCAAATAATGATGATTGTAATAGATTATAAAATAAAACGTTTGAAATGACATTTTCTAAAGGATATTTTATCGAAGCAGCTTTCTTCAATTTATTAACACAAGATTCTTGGAAATAATTGTACTTAATTTTGACATATTAATTATCAGAACCACTTCATTTCGATTGAAAAGTTATAGCTCGAGGAAAGGTCGATAATCCGATGTTAACTTTCGATATTTACCTGAATCGCAAACAATTGATGCACTAAAATGAGCAAAACTTCAAACACCGTTTCTTTTCACAAGCAAAGACGTATGAGTAATCTCATTACAGTCAGCCTTCCTTCTTCACGAGAGTTTTTCAATTTTCATGATTTCTAGCGATAGGAATAGACAAGGAGGTGTTCCATGGAATCCAAGCCGCAGCGAAAGACTTTCTGATCCGAATAATCAACTTGAGATTCCTTTGCCAACTTCCTTCAAATATGTTTTCCTTTTTCTTCTCTCCGAAGTCCCCTTCCATACTCCTCCTTTAAGTTTGTGGATGTAGAAGCAACTCTTTTTTCTCCTCCTTTCGATTCCTACTCAAGATCTCTCCTAGCAACGTAGTTTGGAAATTTGGATTTTGATGCAGAGGATTTGCCTTCAAATATTTTATTTTTCTTCCCGTGTCCATCAAAGGAAAAACAGACTTTACTTCCTTGTTTCGTCTGGATTGATTTTAAGGGCTGAAGGAAATTCAAATTGTACCCAATACTTGGGCTCAAAAGCCTGTGTGCGATACTTGAGAATATTTTCCAAAACACGTTCTACAAAGTAGAGTTCAACCATATACTTAGTAGCGCGAAGGACTATTGATGAATGTCATTAAATTCAGCTTTAGGAAAATTCATTTCCTGTCCTCCACGTGAAACGACTAGGCTTTCGAACCCTTTAATAACTGAAGCGATCAAAGGTTTACCGTCTCAGTTATGGCGTCCGTTAATCAAGTTTTTGTTACCTTTCACAGTTTGATCAAACGAGTAAATGTCATGGAAACTATGGTGAAAATTCTCCAGGTATTTCAAGTGAAATAATAGTGCGAAATTTCCAATCAAAATGAAGGTTTATGATGGCGATATCGGATCATTTTCGGTCAATTGGCTTTCTCTCTCCTCTGCCATAAACTTTCCCAATTAATGCTGCCACTGGAGCAAAATATTCCCCCGGAAGTGATATTGCTTCGCGAGAGCCGACCGAGACGTAACAAAGACCGAGATTAAATCGAAGAACACAAGAACGATCTCGGAAACGAGGGAAATATTTGAAAAGTTTTTTAATTAGAGATATCCCGGCGATAAAGAAAAAGGGAGATGGTATTCGAAATCCCAGCGCGGAGCGTCGAGGGGAAGCTGAGATGAAACCGCTGTTTAAGATTCTGAGAAAAAATGAGTGGCGCATTTGCAAAATTTACATTGCGAAGTACTGCGAATCTGAATTAGGGTATTTTCATGAAGCAAAACATATCGACATAGATCTTCGTCTGTCGCTTTAAAATAATTTTCTCTGTCAGATCAAATCTTCTGCTAAAGTATTTTTTGTGAATAGGGAAAATATTTTAAGGACTTAAAACATTTTAAGGTTTAAAAACAAACACCAGTCAATGGGAAATATCCTGTAATTATGTCCTTAGAAATGGACAATATATTTGTAGAGAAAAAATTAGTAGCTGTAAAAGTCGTTTATAATTCAAGCATTTTCATATCAGAAACATTCCTTCTCTACTTTTAATAGTGCTGTTTTCTCTAACTGGTGGGAATAGCCATAGAATTCTCTTTTAACCATCAGCTATTCATAATTATCTGTAATAGTATTACAATATATAATGTATATACTATCTATATACTAACCTCTAATCTGATCTAACGACTAACCTCTTCTATCTCTCGATAGAAGAGGTTAGTCGGATGGAATTAAGGCTAAAATTGAATATAGGAAATATAATAAATTTCTAGTAAGATTAAATAGCAATATATTTTCTCGTCAAGAGCTACAGAAATACATCCCTTCGAAACACAATGAGGAGAGATTTAGTACGAAGTTTGATTTTTCATCCATGCTAGGAATTCTTAACTTGAAACCTTTATTATATATCTTTCATTATTCTTAAAATGCAAAATATCATAAATTCTTTAAGGCGGATTGTTGACTGAAAGTACCATCAAGTGAATGGGTGGTTCCATCCATCCATCAATGGAGGAAGTGTATATTCGACGGCGCGGGAAACGAAAGCCAACATTTGTCGAGGTTTTCCATCCCTTACAATATTTTCTGCATATCTTGCATCGGGGGCTTTAAGGCTTCTCGCCAAGGAAACGGGGTAGGAGAGGGAAAGAGAAAGGGTAGATGACAACTGTGATCTTACGTCATCATTTGTCGGGGAAAGATGCGTGGGTCTGAAAATGCCAAGGTTTTCGGAGCCGAAGTATCAGTGAACCCAAAAGGCTTGTTCTCCACCATAAAACCATGGAGTGTGAATGAGAAACAGGAGAAAGTAGAAGGACAAACGTATTCCTTTGCGAAGAGGATTCAGAAGATTGAATAACATCGTAAGAATGACATTACCCTTTTAGAAAGAAAAACCTCGGATGACCAAGTTGGTTTATCCTAGGAGTTTACGTTTTCAAAAGTTCAATTGGCTTTACTCTCGTAATATTTTCCTGTCCCCAAGTTGTAATAAAATCCTCCAATATAACTTCAGTGAGCGATCCAAGATAGCATGAGTTTCGTAGATTAAAAATGTTTCAGGAAGGTTTTGAATATTTAAAGTAGGCCCAACGGCCAACGTGATATGCGCAGCATAGCCTTCCCAACGCAGCATTGGCTTGCCTAATTATCAAGTGCTCCACGATTTAACTCCGCGATAGTTTCTGAAGAAGTGAAATAATAGCAGGCTTAGCAGCTACTGAAGAAATTTATAAGTTTGGCTGGACAGTTTTTTTGATTGAAAATCGAATCTCTTTTTTCATTAATGTTTCTCAGACTACTTTTAAGTAGAAGATAATCTACCATTCTAAAGAAATAATTTTGAAGTTTAGTATAGAATCATATTAAATTAATAAGGCAAATAATAGAATCATATTAAATAAATAATAAATAACTTTCAGAATAAAAATTTTGAAATTTATTCTTATCTAAAATTGTGTATAATTAAGACCGTTTGTTAAGCTGTTCCTTGGTTCATGCGGTAGTTAACAGTAGCTGTTGGGAATGAATTAATAATATTGTTTAAGATAATTTTTAGATAAGGAAATTTTAAGCAATATCTGCACCAGATATAATTCTGGTACAATAGTGTCCAATTCACATCGGAAAATATGAAAGTTCATAATTTAGTCTGAAAAAGATTTCTAGTAAGGTCGACCAAGATAAAAATGTTTATCTAATCTACCAATTCCTTGTCCATAAATGTTTATATTAGGGAAGAGAAGTCTCCA
Source organism: Ladona fulva (assembly GCA_000376725.2). NCBI lineage: Eukaryota > Metazoa > Arthropoda > Insecta > Odonata > Libellulidae > Ladona > Ladona fulva. The sequence continues at coordinate 1,965,308 of KZ308327.1, read as the reverse complement.
GGCTGATTTATTGACTGATGAGGTTAACAGAAAATGAAAAATGAAGATGGTTAAATGGTACAACAAGTTCAGTAAATGTAAAAAGTTCTTTCAGAGATAATAGATTGTTAAGGTATACTATAAATCTATGCTATAAATGTTTTTGAGCTTCATGCAAACAAAGTATTTTTGTCTCTAATTGTACATAGTAAATAGTTAAAATATTTTTATACATCGGAAGAATATATGCATATATTAAATAATAAATGTGTTGCAGAATGAAAAATATGTATAATGAATGTTTCACGCATTCGATAAAGTTAAAGTCTTCCAAATAAATCCGTTGGTAGAACACAAATTTAATTTTCTATTGAAAAATTTGGAGTCGGGAGAGATTTGAAGAGAGTTTATTACCACAACTTAGAACTCACATTTTTGTGATATTTTTTATATCAATCTCGGAAGATGCGCTGAAAGCATTTGATATAACACAAATTTAAATTGAAAAGTAGAATGAGCTAGTAGGAAATCTACATCTTTTTCTTATTTCCATAACTTTCTTTTAAGAGCGGGTATTTTCGTTTCCTCCTCTAGTTCCCTTGCTGATTTCCACTTTTCTCGCATAAGATCCTTTCTCGGATCTTTCCTTCCTTAAACCTTTCCCTTCCACATCCTACCTCATTCCTTTCCCTCCCTCAAACCCATTATGAGCACCTACCAAACTCTCTTCTTCCGCTTCATTGCGTTTCCTAATTAATTGATCGCATGACATCGATCGGTTTCCTTCCACCTTCGCTGCCACCGGATTTATCACTTGTACCCACTCAAACTGAACCCTTCTCTATCCCTCCCACTTTTACCTGGAACCCTTAACGATCTTTATGTCGCTTATCACCGGAAAATTAACTCTGACCAGCCTTCCAGTGGCAATTTTTGCCCTCCCTCTTGAGATATATTACACCCATGCCTTTCGGAGCAAAGACTGAGCTATAAATTGATTTTCAACTGGAGAAAACAATCTTATTCGACTGTTATCTAGTTTCTTATCGATGATTTACCGCACAAAACAAGATATCAGTAGGATATCGAAATATAAAAATTTCGATCACTTAATGGAAAAAAATGGAAAAATTATTAAATGAAATTCGGCATTATTGGATTGATAATTCTTTCCATTGTATGTGTTTTCATATAAATTTTATGATTGCATTGCTACGTATTCCAACAAGAAAATAATCATTTTTTGGGCAAGCTTTCTGAATTCAGAATCACGTTAATAATACAGCAAAATGTTTAATATAACTTTACCAGTATATAGAAATAATTCTGAACCATGAGTGGCAGTCAGCACTTACTCAGCACTACACTACGGCATTCTAAACTTGATTACACATTTAAAAAACAATTCAGATTTTTTGCACTTCGCGTTCATAAAATCATTTCAACATTGCAATCTCACTATAATATTTCATCTATCGAATTATCGGTATAGTTTTCTAGAATCGTTTACCATAAAACACATTTCCTTCGTATCATTCTCAAATTTATATGTATCAAAACAAATTTTCCTTACGATTCGGGTTCTCTGATCCTTTTCTATCGCAGTCTTGCTATTAATCTAACATATCTTAAAAATAACCTAAACATCGGCAGAATTCTTTTTCTACAATTGTACAATTTTCTACTATTGTACAGTTTATTTCTATACAGGTTTACTTTCTAAATACATTTACGGTGATCATAAACATTTAAGAGTGCATTTCTTAGCCAATTATTTTAACGAGAATTAAGATCGGAAAATGTTGTCAAGATTTTTCCATTCCCGGAATCTAAGGTTCAAACTACAGTCTGTGGAAGTTTTTCAATTAGTCTGTTATCGAGTTGCATGATACTAATGGCATCACCACGATGAGACGTTTAAATCTCCTATTTTTATGTAAACGTGAACATCGGTGTTTGTCCAAGTTAAATTTATTTCATTTGTTTGTTTTTATATTGTCTTATCGTTACTTTTTCACCTTTCCCCATACAAGCAAAATCTTCTTCATTCAGCATTTAATGCTTTTTAAAGATGCTGCCGATAACTTAAGTATAGGTCAATCAAAATCTGATCCTCCTCACAGTCTCCATGCACTCATGTTGCCGTTCAAAATCCTGCTTTGAAGGTATTCCTCCGAAAATGACACATCTGCTGTCTCTTTCGTTTCCTTACCTTTCCCTCTCCAATCATGTCACTTTCCCTTTTTCCCTTCCATCACTCCCAGTGCGTCTCGTGTCACCTATTCCCTCTCGCTAGTGCACGGCACCGACTCAGATTTTTTCGGATCCCTTTAAATTGCGAGGGTCTTCCCTGGGCGAGATCCTGTCCCTTCTCCCAATTTGCCTCTTCTCTTTCTCAAGCGGAGCGGAGCAATTTTCGAGTATTCTAGAGGACGTGCAAGTGTGAGATAAGGGTGGGTGGAGGGAGGGGAGAGTCTCTTCACAAAAGAGGAGCGAATGAGACCCCTTTTTACCCATTTTCGGCCCCGTTACATATCCCTACTCCAATTAAACTCCGCTTCCCCCATATTCTTTCCTTCCATCTCGTTTCCAGATTCGATTTCAAACATCCTTGCGGATCTGATTATTTTTCCTTTCCTCTCTCGAGTCGCTTTACTTCTTCCCATCTCTTTAATTAACTATCTCCATGTTGTTATACTCCCGCGACGCTTCGGCACGTCTCTCGTCCAATTTAAATCAATTTGGAGGCATAAATGAATTTCGGACGAAATAATTTCGTGATTGCGGAGTTGAAAGCTGCATTTACTAACAGACGTTACGTTTACCCTGGTAATCCTCAGTACTGCCAAAAGAATTCACAGTATAATCACAATGCTTACATTCTTGATCGTCGATTATATTACGGTCTGTCGCCGAGTTTCCTTCATTTCATTTTCGATGTGTTGGAGAGAGCGGGTTATGAAACAAATGGAAGTTTAAATTTACCCGTGATGACTTCACGTAAAATTTTACGATCGAAGTCACTTGTTAGTGTTTCTCATTTTCTTCACATCTCGAGGATTATCTCTGTTTTCAAATTAGTGAATGCGCTACTGAAAAGTACGCCAAAACAATATTTTCGGTATGTTTTCTTCGACATTGTTCATCAGCGATGCTGAATAACAGCCTATCAGTGGTTCATTGTATTTAATTAGATATTTTTTGCTATCATAAGTAACGTTTGTAACATTATATCAATTTACAGAAATATTATCACGCTAAAAACTGATAAATAGAGTCACAACAGATAAACTATATATGTAAGAATCTTTACATAAACATATTAATATATCACTGACAAAAGATAGAAAACTCTTCCAGGCTATTTAAAGCCTCCCATCCCATCTTTATATTAAAGTAGTGGTGTTGTTAAAAGTGCTTCGACAGCTTAGGTCATTTCGCACGTAGGCACCAGGAATCGAACCAGTGACCGCTTTCACCGAAGTCGAACGCGTTGCCCATTTGGATATCCGGGAGCCCTGTTTATATTAAAATATGTATCTTAAACCTCTATAAAGTAATGCATTGCCTATGATTAATTAATTTTGAATTAATTAGAGACATCTTTTTTCGTATTATCCATCGAAATATTCGGATAAATCACGGCCGCGGCACAATATCGTTTCACATTTCTTTTCGGTTGAGATAAAATTATCGTACAAAATTTTCCAAGTTCTTTAATGTACGTCTGTATATATTAGTATGATATTATCTTATGAAGAATCTGCCTAGCTATGTCCTGTTTCATTCCTGAAAACGTTCCGTTTATGATTTGTTGGAACACAGCCAGCTTACTCTTAAGAAATTGTATCAAGAAGCTATTTTCATTGAATCTCTCCCTGAAGGCATCATATAATCCCTGGATGAGGAAACCTCGTCCCGAAGAGTAGAATTATGAAAAATGGAGCTTTTCCATCAGTTCCAGAAAAGTTTCTTAATATTTCTCCCTCAAGTAGCTAAAAGTTTGAAATGTTTTTGCGAGATATTAGAAAATGTTTATTGCAAAATCTTTCATTCTCAGTCGCAACTTTCTTTAATAATAAAATGAATAAACATAGGAATCAAAAGAGTCAGCAATAATTCAAATTATTTATTTAGGGAATTTTCAACAGAAGCTCCCTTCTGACCATTTGTCAGCGGGGTAGACTATGCGTGTATTGCCAGCACCACCAGTGGATGAGTGCAGAGAACTGATAATCATGTCCTTCGTTCTTCTGAAAGAGTTTTTGATCAAAATCGTAGCAGTAGTATCTTAAAAGTGTAGAGAGAGAAGTCCTTCCTTTCCTATGGGCCCACACCAGGAATCAAACCAGGGACCCATTTCACCAAAAGCAAACACGTTACACTCATTCGGAAGACCCATCTGATTCGTTCGTGTGCAAACTTTTCAAAACAGTAAAAACTTGTTGCAGCAATAAATTGCAGTGAAGTATTATTGAAGTGCATTTAGAGGCCTTGATCAATTTCCGGCATTTCGCTAAACCTCTCAGACTGACAATTTCAGTTTTCTTTCGAATCGATAAATTCCACGAAGGTATCGCTTCATTCATGCCCTTTAATTGAAACGCTTTTCCAGTAATCGTCACTTTGTTGAGTGTTAATAAAATAAAGCGAAACCGAACGCCGAGTGGACAGAAACAGATCGGATTCCGCAAATAACTCTTCCCACTCAGCAACAGGAAATTGATTTCAATTAACCACTCTCGCTAAGAATAAATCCCCGCAAGGAAAGAGAAACATGCTCTTATTTTCTCGCTAGATAAAAAGCGATCCTGTTTGAAAGCGAGAGGGACAAATAAGTGGCGTTGCGAATACGTTTGTTTGTGTGGTCAGAGGGAGGAAGAAGGAGATAATTGGCGGAGGAAAAAGTCCCAAGAGCTGATAAGAAAGAGATTTACGCGGCTGAGAAAAGTCGCGTTCTCCTCCATCGACTCTCCGTGGTCGTGTCGGTTTTGAAACCCGCACTGAGAAGTAGGGTTTACCTTACTTTTTCTGCTAACCGCATATTTCTATCTTGATTCATTTTTCTCATTAGTTGCGGTAGGACAAAAGCGATAAAGGAATGATCTGGCCGCTGTTAATTTTACTTTTTTCCTATTCCTTTACCAGGCACTAGCGTGGACTGTTTAGTACAATTTCCATCTCCAAAGAGATGAGGGAGCAGCCTCATCTGTAAAATAAAACTGAATACCTATAATAATTATTAGAATTCGTGCATGTTTCCATCTCATTTCCAACATGATGTATACTTTATTTCTGGCGTTTAATTGTGGTAATTATTCTACGAAGAGATCGCTCACGATTGGTTTATTAACATTTTTGTTGCGGATCGGCGAGCAGGCTACAGTCAGGTTTGGCAGCTTAGAGGCAAACATGCATGTATGAATGTACATGACAAACTGTATACCGATTATTTAAATTTACTCAAACTCAGAGAAATGTATCCACGTAATGTATAGTATCAAATATAAAAAATGTCTTTCTTTCTTTCGAATCTTAACGTAATTATGGAGACAATCAAATTACTAAAAATTACATAATCATCATTAGTCTTGTCCCACAAAGGAAAGCAACCCTTAAATATCAAATTTATTACTTTCTTTAAACCTCTAATTCTTATTTAAGTCCTTAAAATATTATTTCTAATTATAATTTAATAGTGCACCTCAAATTTCCGTCAGTTTTATTTAAAATCTCAAGAAATTATTATTCGATGATAAATAACACCAAGATAACGTGCATTCCAAAAATGACTGTGGAATTTTCTAGAAAATACCCACTGTTTTCATGTAATGAGTAGAGAAATTTATCTTGAAAAATCAAGATCTTTCTATGAAAAAATGAACGATGAAATTACTTTTTGTATCCAGGACGTTTCAATTTCATTTTGATTACCCCTTGAATCACTTTCCATCATACATAAATCGCGCATTGTAATGCTTACATGCTTTTCTTTTCGAATAATTGCATACATTCATACACTTACATAATGCTTACATTCTTTTCTTTTTCGAATCTTTTCCATAATTCGGAAATTTTGACCTATTTCCTTGTTAATATCTCAAATTGGGTCCTAGCTTTAGGCGAAAGGAATATGAAGAAATATATAATTCTATGCTACTTTTACTTATTATTATTTATTTATTAATGCGTACATTGCAATTTGGCCTATTGGCCAGGTGGCAATGTTGGAGGGGGTATAACATATAAATAAGAGGTCTGCCTGGCATTCGCCCAAAGACGGGAGGGAAAACCCTCCAAAAACCTCCCGTAGACAGACCATTACACTTACAATCGATTAATACAAATATATATAAAGATACAATACTTATAAACTAAATACATGGTTGATATCCACATAGTCACACATCTCTATAATAATTCATTCGTTACAATAACTTTACTCTATAATACATTGGATTACAGAACTAACTATCGCTATACATTACAAAATTATATAAATTTATCAACAATAGAGATTTACAGAAGTTGGGAAATACCCGTGAGGTCAATTACCTAAGAAACTACATACATTTAGACTTAATCTTATTTTTGAAAGTTTTAACATTTTTCGGCATTGGAATGAGATATTCTCCAGGTAATTCATTCCATTCCCTAATACCTCTATTAACAAATGAATATTTTAGTAGGTCTGTTTTCTGTTCTCGTTCTTTAATTTTTAAACTATGATTCCCGCGTCCAACATAACCGGGAATTAAAAACCTAGTCCGCAATTCATCCCAGCCCTCTCCGTAATTCCATGCCTTATACATACCTGCTAATCTAATGGTCTTTCTTCTCGATCCTAATGATTCCCACTTCAAATGGACTAGCATTTTACTTACACTTTCCGTTTTTCTATGATTACCTACTACGTACCTGGCTGCCTTTCTTTGCACGCCTTCGAGCTTTTTAATAAGGCCGGTTTCGTGGGGATCCCAGACACTCGTACCATATTCTACAATCGGCCTAACCAGAGTCTTGTACGCTCTTTCCTTGACACCCTTCCCACTTCGTTTTAGATTCCTCATCACGAAATGGAGATTCCTGTAAGCCTTGCCTATAATGTCCTCAATGTGTTTTCCCCATTTAAGATTTTCCGTTAGCTTTATACCTAGATATTTGCAATCGGGAACGTTATTGATGTATTCGTCATTTAGGAAGTAATGATGAAGTATTTGAGACTTCCTTCTAGAAAAATTTATATGTTTACATTTACCGACATTTATTTTCATTCCGTTTAGTTTAGTCCACTCAGCTAGTTGATTTAAATCGTTTTGCAGAATTACGCGGTCCTCATCATTCGTTATTCGCCTATATAGTATACAGTCGTCGGTAAATAGTCTGATATCGGATATAATATTTGCTGGGATGTCGTTCACGTAAATAAGGAATAGCAGTGGCCCGAGAACGCTACCTTGCGGAATACCAGAAGTGACATCTACCTCTTTAGAGAAAACATCTCCGATTCTAACATTCTGTTTTCTATTCTTCAAAAAGATTTGAATCCAATCTATAACTCTATGATCTATGTTTAATCTACGTATTTTACCTTCGATTCTTCGTAACAGAAAAACATATTCGTGAAAATATGGTAAACATCTTGTTCGTATCTTACTTATTTCTACTGAATGAGGTGAAAACTGAGGATAAACACTTTTTAGTTTATATTTGGTTGCGTGACTTCCGAAAAGATCCATATGGATAAATAATTTCACTTTAATTTTTATGAATTAGGAAATATTTACGATTGTCTAGTTACCTCGTATAGTTTCCTTCCTCCTATTCTGAGAAAGTTTACCCTCCAGATCTATTTTTCCTAAACTTTAATATTTATTGCTTGTAAGAGCGCACTACCAACAGTAGGAAGAAAATGGCACACGTAGAACAACGTTATTCCTTTAAAGAGGAAGTAACAAGTTTCCCGCTTCGCTTCGTGAACTAATTACGCGACCTTTGAGCTGATATTTGAGAAAATAGAGGCGAGTTTCCAGTTCTCTTGAAATTAGGACAGCGTATGTCTCTTCCCGTAGATCATTACTAATATCCCACAGTCTCATTTCCTCCTTCCTCGCCGGTTCAACTATCCTTCTCCCTTCACTCCTGCCAACATTCGATAAGAAAAGCTGTTTCAATTACCATAGGCAAAGTGCAGCAACTATCATTAAATTACGATTGAAGATGCGCAACGTCATACTGCTTCGTATATTAACGAGCAACAGAAGATCTCTTCCCATTCGCTGCGAGGATAACTGTTCCAAGATAATGCGAAGTTATTTCTCTAGAACCATTGGAACGATATCCTCAGCTTAAGAATGCGAGATGCGTAAAATTCAATCCATCGCGTACCAATGAAAGTCTCTGGAAGATTTGGAACGTTATTTAACTGTTGTATGTCACGGAAATTCGACACTACTTTTTAGCAGGCCTGAAATTTATTATTAAAATTTGGGTACAATAATACAATTGTCCTTTTTAAAATGTACGACATTTCCTAAGAATTTTGCTAGTAAGTATTTCGTTAAAATTCAAATGATTCTTTACTTAGACCTTCGGTATCAATTGCAAGAGGAGAACTTCATTTGCTCATAGTTTACCCGTATGTCGATTAGAGATGGCGAACCTTTCGTAGCAGAAGTGCCATATTTGATAAATACAATGGATTTGCGTGCCAATTTAGTGCCAAACAATTGAGAGATATGCTAATATTATCTTATTTATAGTGTCAAAATATAGGATTAAGGTGTTTTAATAGGTTTCCATTACTAAAGTAGAAAAATTTTATTTACTCTGGAGGTTTATTTATTAAGCGAAGAAAACAAGGATAATGCCGTCATAGACTCGTGTACCGAAAAGTATTATCTCGCGTACCACTTTGGCCACACTTTCCATAGGTTCGCAACTCTAGATTATTAGCATTATCAGAGAGATATCAGATCTTATCGCATCTTATCAGAGAGAGTCTAAAATATAGAAAGTGACTAATCTTTCAATCTTTTCCAATCTCGAACTTCAAATTTTGTGTTTAATATATGTGGAGTACATCTTTGAAGGAATATTAATAATTTCGTAACTTTGCTTGTCAGGATACTCTAAGATTAGAAAATAATGAGTTGGAGTAAGCTTTATAAGAATGTCAGTATCTGTAAGAAAATAAGCACAGGACGGCGTTTTGAATTCAAAATACCTTTTAATTAAACCTTAAGCTATGAAGCGGAAGATCGGAATGAAAGAATAATGAAAATTCTGATAAAAATGGTGCTCGTATCTTTATCTTTGTTTTTCACATCAAGATATTATTCATGGAGAAAATCCCTACAAAATGTTGTAGAAAGAGAGGATAACAAGAAATTGGATTTCATAATTTAGGTGAATGACTAGCCTTCCTGTAGCATCTTTATCTCTCTTGCGCTCATCGTAAAAGACAGGGAGATATATTGAACTACATATGATTTTGTCAATCGTTACCTAGCTCTCACTCCATTACCGTGACCCAATTTTCTCTATGTTGATCCTCACTTATTTTCTTCATGTTTACGAAAGTTTTGCTGTCGATTCTTTAATTAATCAGACAATATCCTAAATACGTATCTATAATCAACTCTTACAAAGGTAAAAAAGCAAACAATGAAGAAGAACTTATGTCACCGTAAATCAAATGAATATACTGTCACATATATGAATATGCATTTCTATTTATATACTATCATAATTTGCTACGTTCTCTATCCCTCTGTGAGTAAGAATTCGCGCACATTAAAATGTATGCCAGTTCAGATATGATTCGAGTATCTAATTTAATTGCAGGTTTTTGCAATACTATAATACCCTCCTAACGTTCTGTTATGAACACGTTTTATGTATATTAATAATTACATTTTTTTCATTGCTCCTAAGAAAAAATATTTTGTTGCAGCATTCATTATTTAATTGATGTATAAAATTACCTATAGTATGGTGTGTTTATTTCTTAGGATTTAATATTCAGTGACATACATGGACCTTCTGATACAGATGATCAAATAGGTTAACCATTATGAAGATGAGGATACGTTGATAAAAACAATTTTGACCAAATAAACATATAGAGATTAGTAATCATTGAGAGTGAGTCTATAAAGTTCCAATTAATATCAATGCTTTTTCCTATGAAACTGGAAAAAAATCATTTGTCGCTCTCACTGTTTAGAATAATTGCTTAAATCTGAAAACTGATTAAATCATTTCATAACGATGAGGATTTTTTTGTACTGCGACGAGAGAATGATATTGCCAAATTAATGACGAAACTGAATAACTGTCCCTAAACATGAAGCCAGATTTCATTTTTTCATCCCTCTGCCACTTTATCATATTTAAGTTAATTTCTGTCTCTAAGGAATTTCCCCGGGAAATACTGGAATGCTACAGATGAAGTACTACTGCCGTGCTGTGGAAAGCCTATCGGATTTAAACCATGAATTAGGATTTCTCTCCCAGAGATGCCTGGTGACCCGATTTTCTGGTTTAGCAAATATTGATCCAACTTTTAAAGCTCCTTAGGCATAGAATGATGGCATTGTGAATATTTGTTTGGCATGTCACATGTCTCTGAAAAGTTCACGGAAGATTTCCAGTTATTCGAAGACCGAGTGTAAGAAATTTAATCATATAATGTTTACAATGCCTTGAAGAATCCTTTGCAAAATTGCAAAAACAATGGTCAGATTCAGCTCTGCCTCATCATACAACTCCGCTCCCTAGAATCTGTGTTTTCGTTTACCTTATTGGTATGATCAAAAATACTGCTCATATTTATAAAAATATTCACGTTAAAATATTCCCACTTTCATAAAAAATCTGGTCCACATAAACGTAATTGCGGTAAATTTTGCTCAGAGGCAGCGTGGGCAAATTAATTTATATTCGCATATAAAAATTTGATGAGAGGAAATATTGGAGCACATTTCATTCCGACCATGTCACGGCAAAGGTCATAACATTGTCACTGCTAATTTTCTTTTCTCTGTTTTATCTAATTTTCGAAACTCCATGAGTTCCATATTAGATTTCATGATATAGACACAAAGAATAGGATGAGATCTGCAGTTACCTTAAAATTAACGTTTTGTGCCACTATCATTACATGTATAGTTCTATGAAGCACATTCCTTTCTTTTTTTACTAATTACTTAAATTTTTAATTCTCAATTGTTCAGTAAGAAATGCTCTGGATGTGAAATATATCGTACAATTACCTTCCTTTGAAAACGCAAGGTTGTAAGGTTATTTAGCTAAAATTACAAGATATGTACTTTCATGCGTCGCATATGACCTAACACTACCGTGATAATTTTGGAATATTATGATTCGATATTTCCGAATGCCATAATATTATCAGTAGTTTTCAGACACAAATTCGAATTTTGATGTGGAGACGTGCATTGTCAAGTTTGATTGCTCTCATTAAAGCAATTATATCGGTCCGCAGTGGAAGTCAGTGCTAGTTAGATTTTGTTGAAACATAATATTTTGAATTATGTAAATTTATTAAAATAGGAGATAGATTAATCGCACAAAAAATTTATATTGCAGATGTCTATCATTTCTACGGTTTTTCAGTTGTTTGTGTTTGATTAAACACATATTTATCTATTTTCTTCGTGTTTATCTATCCATCAAATACGAAAGATTATCAATTCTTAAAATAACTCTTTAGAGAATATCTGGTTATGAGAATAGCTGTCTTATGGCACCTCATTCAAACTCTGACTAAATCCCCATGGAAAATAAAAGTCTTGCTCTTGCCGTGGTTAAGTGACAGAATAGAGCCCTGGTTCATTTTTTAAACATGACACCTTCGCTACTTCCTGCCTCCGTTCTCCCTTCTCCGTTATTCGTCACGTCCTCATGCTTAAGTACCTCTTCTCCTTTCTTTCCTTTCTCCCGTTCTCCCTCCTTTCGCCGTACTCTTTTGTATTCTCTCCTTTCAAAGCTCCTTTCTACCCTCCTTCACTTTTCTTCTTTTAATTTCCATTTTCGCCCCTTCAAGTGCTTCCTACCCACGGCACATGCAGCGCACCTGTTTTCGCAGGAGCTTTTTATTTTTTCTTTGGCCTTTCGCAGAAAATAAAAGGATCCTGCTGCGGGCCTTATCTTTTTCTCTCTTCTGTCATGCAATGTTATATCCGTATATCTTAACTCATTCGCTTGAATTACCTAAAAGATGCACCTGATGGTTACTTTTTGTTGTGACGCACGGCCCTACGTTAAGGAGTTATGGAGAAGATCTCGGAATCTGGGCGGCCTTTCTTTATCTGTATACAGCATGAAATTTACTTTAAATGTTCACTGTTCGTAAACGGCATTTTCAATTTCCATAACCTCGCTTAATATTTTCAAATAACCTCGCTTAATATTTCCAAATTTTTCCGTTAGTTTATGATATCCTATTCACTTGGCATTTTTATTGAAGGTGAAGGAATTTAAGTTAAATTAATCAACGATGGTAGCAGAAGACAAGATTTAAATTTAAAAAAAATACTTTGTTTCTAATCCAGCTATCAGAAGGAATATCCGTTTATGTGAGAAGATTATGGGTACAGTATTCGTCAATAAAAATACAAATTAGTGTTAATTAAACACAAAGATAACTCTCGTAACTAATCCAATGGATAATAGCTTTACGTAGTTCTTTTAGAGCTAAACCCTATAACAGATACATGAAAAATCTTGAAATATAATATCGAAAGATGAAAATCAAAAGATTCTTTAAGACAATCAAAACGGCTATGTAATTTCAAAATTAATTTCACAATAAAATCATTAAATAAAACGTGATAGTTTGTGTTATAATATTTAAAATCAAATTGTCAATGGGTTAGATCAGTGATTTCCAAAGTGGGCGATGCCACTCCCTTAGGGGCACTAGTCTAATCTAGGGGGGCGCTAGACGAAAAAGAATTTTATCCCATTGCCTGTTATCTTTCTTCCTCAATAGAGTTTTACTGGAGTAATGGCATCAATATATCATCAAAAAATTGTTTTACAGTAATTTGGTGGATAATTTTATGATTGTTTTTAATTTTCTTTTTATATTTCTTCAGCTATGACCATACAGATTTTCGTCGATTTTCATGTTTGTGGGGAATGGATCCAAGGGGGCAGTAGATTGAAAATGTTTGGAAAATACTGGGTTAGATGAAATGCCTGAATATCTTATGGATTTCTATTTACAGATCTATGACTTTTATTATTCTACTATGCTACAGGGGGATGATAAATTAATTTTTTAAGAAATATTGAACCGAATAATTCTTATAGAATATACCACTCCATTTCTATTTGACTGGTCTTCCGATATCGATAAATGCCTCCCTCGTTGACTGCCGTCTCTCTACATCATATCCTCTCGCTCTTTCTCTTCCCTCCTTACCATGCTATCCTCAAGTCTACCTCTCTTTTCCCTCAGTCTGATGTCTCAACCTCCCTCATCTCCTTGTATCTTAATCTCCGCTTATCTTCGCCTTTTTATATAAAGGCTTTCCTTTCATAACCTGAATTTTCCTGCTCTCGTGCTAAAATAATCTTCTCTGCGTTCCAGTCACCTCCATCACCTTTGTGTCTCGTATCCTTTTCAACTCCTACACGCTTTTCATCTTCGTGCTCCTCAAAATCTCTGCCTCGTGTCCCTCCTCACCTCTTTTTCTTGGCCTCTAGTAACCTAAAGCCTTCACCACCTTCACCTCCCACATCTATTGGACTAACATTTTATTTCCCGAGCTCCGGAAGTCTCTTTTTGGAAAGGAAACAGTCGAGTCCGCCTGGCAAGTTCATCGCTGAGCACTTTGGAGTGTGTATTCTGCGGTTGCATAAGATCAAGGATAGAATTTTTATCCTTGTGGCACTAATAATTTTCAAAGTCGAGGCAATTCTTTGTAGAATAGAAGAAACCGAGGAAAGAATCTGATTAATGTTTCAACTAAGTTTCCGGTAAAGTTACGCCTTCTTTCTTCTGCAAATTTCTACAACTTGGAGGATCTCCTTTATTAGAAAGCCCTTTATTATCTTTGTGTATGCTTTTCGGAGTTCCGCTTGTGTACTTGATATAACTTATTTACCTCAGCATGAACGTGGACAATACATTAAAATGACCTTTGAAACTATACATTCAAATAGAATGGCTACGCATTCAGTGCGTATATAAAGTGAATGCTTAGTCGAAACAATAGTTACATTTTGTTGGTTAATGTATTGGTTTTTAATGTCTTTTTTATCTACTAAATAATTGGGAATCAAAATTTATTTTTTCAAGTTTTAGACAAATTGCTAGGCCAGCCTAGTTTTTAAAACGTGCGGACCGCATTTTGGTCCGCGGGCATTGTTGTACAACTTGAGATATATAGAGGTATCTGTAGCCATGATTGTGGGTGCATTTTGACTAAAATGAAGTAGGAGGTGTTCAATATTTTTAGCAACTAAAAGAGCACGCTCATTAATAATGGTTAAAGCGTTTTACGGAAAATATATTTTCTTTCGCATCTTATTTAGACTTCTAATTTATAGAAATTGCTAAATAAAATAGTTTCCTCCTCAGATGATAATTTAACTTCGAAATACTTTTCCGACCCCTTCCATCAAACTTCACAATACATTGTACGCGATCATCATTATTAAGTTTCTTTTTGACTTTCATTACGCAAAACACACTACGCCTATAGTAGTAGAAGGCTTTAATATGAAAGTTTATTGTCAAAGGTGGAGTCGCTGAAATTTTTTGTAAGGAAAGCAACCATTTGAGTGCACGAAGAGAATCGGATAGCTCATGGCCTTGATAAGTTGGGCTGGAAGAGAGGAAGAATGGAGAAATGAAGCATGTCTGTTGGCGAGTTAGAATGGAGGACGGTAGTCAGGTAGCGGACCTTTTCCTGCCAATTTGCCTGCAACTGCACAAACGCGGATGTCCTTCGTCCTCTTCGCTCTGAATGATGAGTTCCCCGTATCCGCCGACTCTCTGGTACTTCCGCCATTTATTTCCTTCCTCAGGCCACTTGTTTTTCCCCATTCCTTATTCCCGTTCCCTCCTTGTTCATTTAATTCGAAATAATGAAATCAAATCTATGTAAATTTGAGAAAGATAGCTCTTATTTGTTCTTAATTCAGATCTATTTAGATATTTCCTAGCGCTTTTATAATTTATGATCCACAGCTGCAAATATCCCTCATCATCCATCTGTGGGTTTTCTTTATTGATATCTAAACCTTATCATTTAGCCATATTTATTAGGTTATAATTTTTTGCCTCGAATGTGTGCTGTTTTTATTTGCAATGTGAAGTATTATTGCCCCTAATCCCGAATAATCAGCCGAGTTGTGACAGAAATACATATTCTTGAATAAAATAAATGGAATTTTTTCTTCTGAAAATTTATTCGTTCAAATAAATTTAATTAAAATTATTATGCCCGAATTATTGTCAAGCATGAATATAGTAAATTTCTACGGCATAATTACTATTAGTTATTGTCATTAGTAAAAGGTATTAAAGTTAATGGGTTATTTTATAAGGCTGCTGTTTCACTTAACAGATCAATCATCTAACCTGCAATGTATTACACCACAAGCAGGGCGCCTGGACCGCCGCACGATATTTTTTACAACGCTGCCAAACCGAATTTTTGAGCGTCCTTTATTTTTTGTGAAATTTGAAAGTCATAAGCTCTTTTCTTCCATAACCTTCTTTATAAAATTGCTCGTATGGAATACTTTTGTTGGATTAAATAGCTCATTTTGCCATTAGGGAAATCAAAACTGTGATTTTTACTCTTCGTTTGCAACCACTGCACAATACTGAGGTCTAAGCGCCCATGATCATTTTCTTTCTGCTCAAACATAAAAAAAATATTTTTGAATTATGCATATAATATCCCCAAATGTTTTCTAATGCGTATAGCTCATGATATTAAATAGCATTAGTACTAAAAATTCAAATTATACCTATTACTCAAAGATGTGTACACATTTACTTATGCATCAGCAAATACCAGAAACTTGCTGAAGCATATGCAGATTAGTATCTCACACCTTATTTCACAAATGCGATACCATCCAACATCAATATCTGATCAAACTTCCGTCAGCTATGTATGTACATCTTCAGCTCATAATGTTGAGTTGACGCTTTAAATAGTCTTCTTGACTACGGAAAAGAAACAAAATGCCCATTTACTTCTCTTGAATTTGTAAGCTGGTCAAGAGAATTCCTCCTATAGTTCACTTTCAAGTAAAGGAATTCATGCCAATCACGTGAATCACTTTCCTCCATTTCTATACGATTTCAACTTTCGAGTGACCACAAAGCATCTCCTCTTCATTTTTCCTGAATTTTTCTATCGTCCAGGTTTCCCCTGCCTAAATCCTACCCTTCTCTCTTTCACTCATCAATCTTTTCCTCTTCCATCCTCGAGGTGGTCCAAAAACTGTCTCATCTCCTCTCAATCCTCGTCATCCTTCCCTCTTCAGCGTCGTTCTCATATCCCAAAACTTCTATCTGACACGTCGTTTCTTAGAGTCGATAGACGTTCCAAAACCAAACCGTTCACCGAACCATCTTCCTCTCTCCAATCACCCTCCTCTCCTCCTTCACCTTCGGTGTCGCTTCCCGACAGAATCCCGGTAATTCCCTCAACCTCCAACACTTTTCCATCTCTCGCTTCCGCAAGATATCTCATCTCCTTCTCACCCTTCTCAATACACCCAAGGCAGCAGTCTCTATTTCCTCCGCGAGATGTCACCGATTGCGTCAGCGGAAGAAGAGGAGGAGAACAATGTATTGGTGTGCTTTCGCGGCCTGAAAGAACCCTCTTATTTTGCGTACTCATCCGTTCCTCCCCTTTTTCTCACCTCCATGTCATTCGACTGTCTTTTTTCCTCATTTAGTTTCTCTTGCAAGGAGGCATACTCAACGCCATCTCCCCGCTTTCCGTTAATATCCTCTCGATTTCCTCCCCAAAGATCGCCCCAAAAAACAATACGGATTGGAAATATCTTTAATTTCCGAATTATTTCTCAGTGTCTATATATAACGATCCCAGCAGGAAGATGAAGAGGGAAGATGGCAAATTATATTTAAGATAAACTTAGGATATCAAACGTAAGTTTTACACAAAATAGGAGATATCAGAAATTGTGAGTTTTCATGAGGACAAAGACATGACATGGCAATAGCTCAGCAACCTTCAACTTTGAAGGTCTTTCCATTCAGTAACTGAGCCATAGAGGGATTGCGTGGGGACTAAAACTGAGGGTAGGAGGTATGGCTGTTAGTAGTATGTTTCTGCGAATGAAATTTTGGAAATCATGCACAACAAGTTGATTACTACCTTCCCTAAGATGCCCTCAGCATATGAAGCTCAGCATCAATGTACGTGTACTACCGAAGAAGTACGTTGAACCAATCAGTATGGGTTACTCAATAGGGAGAAAAGTAAAATTTCATGAAACAACCGGAATCTTACCAGAATATCCATGCAAATATTCCAGTTCATTGTACCTGAGGATGATTTTTTAAGAAGTCAGCAAAAAGAAATGTTGGTAATTTATAGGGATTTTTCCTTTTAATTGAGATACTAAGATACCGTTAATGTACAAATAATGATAACATTCTGTCATTTTTTAATCAAAGTAGAGCAACATACGCGCAACTACTGAAAACGTACTATGAAGTTTTCGATATTGCCGATCATTATTATAGAACCAAATGTTTATCTTTTTGTAACATTCTTTGTGAATATACATACTTTCATCTTAGAGTAAGTATAACATCCGTTGGAAATACGGAAGAGTTATTTCTTCAGTGTAGACCGTTTTCGCAATTCAATCTACGCGGATTAATTCCCCTCAGATACTCTGAGATAGATCTTTCATTCATTTATCCAATCTTTTTCTCAATCTCAAACGCTCCAGAAAATATCTTCGAATAATTGAGGGATAAATGATCTTTAAGATAGTTTATTACAAGCTTTTCCGACGACTTTTTCGCGTAAAACAGATGCGAAATTTTCGAATTCCCCGAGAGTCGCTCTCCAATTCCAAATAATCAAATCCCCCTATCAATTTCTCCATTTCTCTTCGAAAACAATGAAACGTTCATCACCGTTCTAAACTATTTATCTCTCTCATTCATACCGCCCGTTTCATTCGCTCAAAACGCGCTTTCGTTTGTACATTTCGCACGAGCTATTTCCATCTCTTGCTTCTAATTTCCCTCCCACTCCCTTTTGTTTCCCATCCTTATTTGATATCCTAAATTTCCCATTAGAAAACGTTTTTGACTCCTCTGTGCGATGATTATTTCTTTGCCTCTCCTTCTCCGACCTCCTACCAAGGGAATTCCTAATTCACAATTACCCTGATAACCGAGTGATCATTTTTGAAATACCAGAGTAATCAAGTTCTCTTAAAAGTACTCTAAATTCAATGACCTCTAGAATTTTTATTATTATAAATATAACAGAATGAATAAGGTAAACTATATAATATTAAATGTCATTCATTTTCATAAACGAGATTTTCTTTTTAAAATACCATTTAAAGTACTCGTATTCGGATTTAAAATGCCTCATTTCTTAATAATTAAGTAGGAATGTAATAAAAATGATATTGTCATCAAATTCTGTCAGTTAGTGCTAATTATATATAATTTTAGACTATTTGAAATAAGGAATGGGCAATCTCTTTATTCGTTTATGCTACGTTCTGAGTAACGTAGGGCTTTCATGATATTAAGCCCTCACGATTATTATTTTTTAATAATTTGATTATTATGATAATAATTCATTTAGATTATGATTTATTAACAATCGAGTGTCCTTAATACTTTCACTTTTTTCATTAGCGTTCACCCCTCTGCTTTTACGATTTCCCAATATTAACATTCTACGTCCTTCTTTTCTCTAAGGATTTCAGGATTTATTCTATTCATTTTTACAAACATCAGGTTTAGTTTCAATAGCGCACTCTTTATGCTTCACAGAAAATCTTCGAATTATACATTTCTGTATTCTTACTTGTTTTTATCTTTCATTTTGATCGCTCCCGATGTTTACCTTTTCGACCCTACTTCATCTTTCATTCTTTGCGTGCCCACACAAAAGTTGTCATTAATCCCTCAAAATGCATATTTCTCGCTTTTCGTCCATCCATCCTCGCTATCCTTCATCTTCGATTTCCTATCTTATTTCACCCTCTTTCCATATTTGTAATTACCCCTCCTTTCTAATTCTAATCCCTTCCATCTCATTTTCATGCACTCCCTTTTCATTTCCCTTTTTATCACTGTTCCCACCCTTCCGCTTCCCTTTCCATCGCTTCGTCCTGCTCTTCTCGCCATCGTTTCAACCTTTTATATATTATGAGCGCAGAATAATCGTTCCAGTCTCATATTCAGCCCGGCCGGAATATTTGAAAGTGAAAATGGAAACCCCTTTTTAGGATGGGGTGTTAATGAGACTTTCGGAGGAGCTTTTTTGCAATCTTCCGAATTGTGTAAAGCAGGACTGCTATAGAGAGTCGGCTTGATTCAGAGCGCGGGAACAATTCGCTTCTCTCTGCCTTTCAATTTCGATTGTTTTCAAAATTTCGGGGGAATATTGCACGTGCCTTGAACTTCGGATTTGATCGCAACACCGCATTGGATCTACTCTTTGCTCTGCGACGCAATTGCTTTCCGGACTAAGCGTTATCATAACATGCTGGGTTCACTGTGCGAGGATTTCAATACTTTTGAAATCAATAAAGAAGTATCGCTACAATGATTATTATGCATCACAGAAATTTTTCTTAACTTTTATTTCAGAAGATACCTCGCATTTGCTGATAAGTGTCTGTCCCACCCATTTTTCTTCATCTTAGAAATTATTTCACCAGTGAAGAAGCAATTTTATAGAGATATGGTTCATTTAAATTCATTTACAATTATATTTTTCAGTATGATTTTTCTCTCTTTGGTAAGTGTTTTTCAGAAAGTATCAAATAGATTTCAGTCTTTCTAAGTTAGGACAAAACTGAAGACTTGACTTGGTGTTTATTTATGCTGGGCCAGATGAGAGAAAACAGAAAGAGATATTTGGTTATTCAAGAATTCATCTCTTAATTTGGTCTTATAAACACTGAAGAATCAAAAGGCTAATTCATTCAAAGTATTGCCTGAAAAATAAATGTTTACTAAAATGGATACAAGGATATGTTTAAGGGAACAATCGAATTCGTAGGTCTTTGTTCCCTATGATGATTTCGTTTCCCTTGAGATTGCACAGAATACGGATACATCATATTCATTGCAGTAGTATCATCATCTCATTCAGTGGTTAAATCATGTATTTTTGATGTTTAGAACTCATCTCGTACCAACAAGGTAGTGATATATTTCATATCTCAAAATCTATATTTTACGATAAGTTCATTTGACTTTGATGTTATTTCCATTTTTGCAAATATTATTTTTTATAGTTATTTCAAGAGGTTTATTTGCCACGATTCCGAAATAATTCTCTACGGTTTCCGCCCGTTTAAATTTTCCATTATTTGCAAATTTCTCTGTCATAGAATAATTTGTAGATTTTTTTAACTTTTTCGTCATTTCCATTAATTTGCGATTCCCATTGATCAAATCTCCATCTTTATTTTACGATTGATTGCCATCGCACAAAATGTACACAATCCGCCGTTATTTTTCTTTCACTCTCACAAAATTCCTTCATTGTAGAAAACCTTTCTCCCACGCTAAATTCAATGGAATGCTTTTCGTTTCATTAACAGTAACTTTTATCGGTTATCAGTAAAATTTCTTCTCTCTATTCTGTAAGATTTTTCACAAGAACAAGATTGCGCAATCGGGTAATGCGTTTTATTGTTTTCGGTGAATGCCTCTTTCAGTTTAATCCTTTCCCTCCCCAAAAACGCTCGTTCAAAAGATTTTGCCGAAGAACGGGAGGAGAACAAAGAGGCTCAATAAGCCCTTTAGGAATGGGAAAAGTCCTGACTGTGAAAGCAAAGTAGGAGTGGGACGAAACGTTCTTCATTACGATTTCCCATTTCAACAGAGTTAACTAAGATAAAATCTCAATTTGGGAATCTTCAAATCCTTTATTGGAAGCGAGGTGAAAATGAAACAACGCGGAAAGATTTCTCGCTTACCTGCGACATGCGAGTTTACTTGAAAATAGAGATTTCTAATAAGAACTGTAATCTAATTACCCGGGTAAACACTCTTATGTTGGAAGAAATCCCACAAGAACATTTCGTTGAGATAAGCGCTCAATATTCCTTACTTGGTATGACCTCGGAATTTTTTTCAATCCTTTGATTTTGAAGAATGTAAAATCTTTCTCTTTCAATGGAAGAAAAAGTGTTTCTCAGATGCTAGGGCTTTGAATAAATAGGAGAACTGATTTCAAGCTCTCCCAGATCGCGTTAATTTGAATTAGTAATTTTCTACTGGGATTTTAATTTCGACCCGCTTTGCAACTGTTATAGCATCATCATCTTACAATAAAAGTCGTCTTACATAGATAGTAAAACGGGGTAGGGGAAGAAGAATAATGGTAGGAGGTGGAGTGAATTCTAAATAAACAATTCGATGTTTATTTGTTGGTTTAATCATCTTGAAAACAAGCATTAATTGGAAATAGGTCATAAATATAATAAGGTGATATGTTAATGAACTAACGTATATTAAATTGAATAGCACGAAGGGAAATAAAATGTAAGTTAAATCACTGACCCCGTTACAAAAATCAAAAATATTTTGCTAACCACTCTGCTCTAAATAATCTAACGAAGCGAATTACAGTAATTTGATTCTAATTGTAGATGTTTATAAAGATCTCAGTTGCCGGGAATTGAAAAGAGAAAAATTCTAATGACTTAAGTTCTCTTCCATCCCTGATTGCCAAGAAACAGCGCCTATGCTACAAGTCAAGCTCATATCGAACAGAAAGGATTTGGCTAAGTATAGCTTTGTAACCAACTTTGCCTCAACAATACACGCTTATCGAGTGGCATAAGGTGTGAGGTGGAATTAATGACAGTCAATTTATCGGCCGAGGGGAATTTAGGATATCGAACAAATTTATGCTTAACAACAGCGAAACTTTGCACGAAGGTATACGAAGATTAAGAATGAATGGAAAGAAGAAAAAGGAAAGGAAAAAGGGCTGAGGTGATAGTGAGAAAGGAAAAAGATCAGAAATTGGAGGAAGGAAGTAGTGAGGGCAGATGCGACGGGAAAAAGAGGGAAGACGAAAGGAAACTGCGCTGATTAGGCCTTGGGATTAATGTGGGTGAGATTAGAATGTCCTGTACTCCGCATTACCTTTTATGGCACCCTTCACTCACTTAAACCCTTCTGGATGGAGTTTCAGGGATTTTTACCTTCCCAAGGGAGAGGAAGATGAAAGGTTCAAAGAAGGAAGAAGAGAAGGTGCTGAGAATAAAGTGGAAAGGAGGAGCTCTCTCGTTCAGGCAGATTTCCAATAAATCGATGGATTTAGATGTAGATTGGACGAGTATTGTTCGGTTATCGAGATCCCGGAATTTCTTTCGCTAAGGAATAGAGGAACGCGGAAAGAATCACTAAAGCAGATGCGAAGCCATTCCATTGCCCTTCATCCACTTCTCTCGTCTTCTAACGATCTCCCCCACCCCCCCTCTCTCTCTCTCTCTCCTATGGTCGCTAACACTTCGCTAACATGAGAATCCCTTCACCCTTCACTTAGCGTGGATAACGTGCGATGCAAGTTCTCTTATTCGCTTCCTCACTCTAGGCTTCCGTCAGGTAGTCGTTGAGGTTGTAATCGCTCTCTGGCAAAGTAAAAGAAACGGTGAATCCCCTAGAAAAAGATACTAAAAGCTATTTCCGTACACCCCCTGATGTAGATGGAAAGTAACATCATCGTCTATATTTTGAACACGTTTTTTTATATGTTTACTTTATCTTAGCTTCCTTTAGACCTATAGCAAAAGTTATAGTTCCTGCATCTACGTATATCATACCTTTACTTCGAGGAAAGTATCTAAACGAAACCGGCATGATGCGGTTTATTTTTGGATAATTTTCATAATACTGTAGTAATTATTATCATGTATCTGTTAGAGGTACTGTTTTCGAGTTTCGCCTAAAGTATTTTGAGTTAATACTTTTTGAAAGCAGTATCCAATATAATTTGTTATAAACAATGTGAAGAGATAGAGGTACATTGCTGGCTTCACCTTTAAATATGATTAGTAGGCCATGCAAAGTAGCTCATATGTACACTCTCAGTTGAGTTCGATTTTCATAGGAAATCCATCCTTTATTAATGTTTTAAGAAATAATCAAATAATTAATAATTAAATAATTCAATTTTCACGTTTCACAAAATTTGAATTATTCATTCTGATAAAATATACTTTGACTTAGTTTGGTTATACTAAATAGTTTTGTAAAGCATTAGTATGTATATGTCATAGATATTGTATTACTAATATGAATTACAAGCAGTGAAAACGTTGATAGAATAAGCTTAAGCGTGTAATTATTAGTAACGTTAACGTCTTGTATAGAGCATTAAAAAATAAATAAATTTAAATGTCTGCCACCATTTAATAATCATAGGTTGATCTTGCCGATACATTTTTATGAATGGAACTTTTTTCCTTTGCATTTTGGGTCAGGCTTGGGAAATATGTCTCCATCATTGACTGTTATCTTTTTCTTATTCATGGGCGTATTAATATGGAAGCTACCTTGGTTTTAATGTTGCTGAATAATGGAATTCATTTTGGTCACTCCTAATCGAATGCTGTAAAACTGTTATTCATATGGTCAATCTGTGCAATAGTCACGTAGATATACCGTTCTCCGCATACTGGATAGGGGAGGAAAGCAAAGAAAACTACCAAACTCCTCATCTTGCCTAGAAAGCCTCATTCCCCCTCCAAAGCCAACGGTATCAACTTATGAAGGGGATCAGGTTCAAACGAAATGAATACAGACATCATGACAATCTAAAGAAGAATACGGTCCATATGAATACAGGGAGAAAATAGGCAAAAACCGAATTTAGATAACAGAGGGAAATTTGTAAGCTCTTTGATGTTTTTCTGCTGAATAACTTCTTTTATTGTCATAAATTTCGCAAAATACTTCTGTATGCATATTTTTCTCTCTTTCTCTTTCTCATAGTAATCTAATATTATAACTTATCTATGTTCATAGATCTTACTCTTTCGACACTTCTGCGCACTTCCTTACTTCTTACACACTGCATTTGAAATGCTATTACCTTAGGGTTATGCTTCTTTATCCTCGACTTCCCTCTCAAGTCTAAAGCCAATCCTCACAGATGTAACACTCGCATCACGAGGCTTTCTTATTGCGGTGGCATTTCTAATTGGTAAAGTTTTGATGGAATTAGTTGAACCTGGCCTAAGCTCTAAATCTTAAAGAATCTCTTTTGAAGGGTAAAACGCTCTTTCCAGAATTGCCCGTTATACTGCTATCGCTTTCTTTTTGCACCGTTCTCCTTGCGTCCCTTCCAGTTCCTACATTGGATCGTCTTTTGCAGCTCAAGAGGGGTTAGAAAGGGATTAAGACTTATCTATCATTGTCAAAGGAATGAAATTCAGTCAGGAGCGTCTGCGTGTTGGTGTGTTAAAGTGGGTTTTGCTCCTTTAAAAGGTATTCTTGGCGAAGTTGTAATTAGAGGGTGGGCGCTGCTGCGAAAATTTGCACTCTATAATTTGAGGACGATGTTAAAGGAGTTTTTCAAATATTTTGGGTAATTTTGAGCTATTATTCCTCTTAAAAAAGTGGATAATCATTTCTTCTATATATCATTCAGTTGCTTTAAACGTTCGCGAATTTAACTGATGGCTATATGAATAAATATTTAATGTTTAAAAAGATTTTTCTTGTATTTTTTCATAAAATACTTCTTTGGCTGCGTAAATTATATTTTTGAAATTCAAATCGCTTTATCTTCAAACTAAGTTTACGAAATAGAAGAACTATTGATATACTTTCGGACATTTTTATGTCGTTAATTTAATTTCGAAAACCATTTCCAGAAACTTTCTCAGAAAAGACTTAAATGATAGGAATTTGTTGAATCCAAGGCGTGATATTCATGACATAATGTTGGTTCGATCGGTATTCAGTGTATAACTATCTAATCTTTGGATATTCAATTGATACATAAATGTATTTTGATCGAAGTTTTAATGCGAAATTTGATTATAAGTATTGAATAAAAATAGACTTTTCGACGAAATCCAACAAAATTATTGAGCTCCCCGTCAAAATTGACGGGAGTTTATTTAACATATTTAAAAATCTACGTTTCTTAATACGTCCTATTTATAATATTAATAAGATATTGGTAGTAGTAGTATTGTTAAAAGTGCTTCGACAGCTTAGGTCATTTCGCCCCCACGTAGGCCCCCACCGGTAATCGAACCCGGGACCACCCAATATCGGGAGCCCAATAAGATATTATTTGATAGAGTATTTGATATGTACTAAATAAATTTTCAGTTAAATTTCTAATATATTACGTAATATTTATGAAGTTTTATATTATTTTTATTATTAATTATGAAATTAACAAGAAACTTTTTAGTTTATAAATTTCCGTTTTAGGCTGTAAGGTTAGTTTAATTATAAAACAAAGAGGTTAAAATCTTTTCACTCAAATTCTTTTCGGTCTGAATTTCTATATAATACTTCAAACAAGAGTATCAATATCGCATCTTGTAAATTACCTCATCTATCATGAAGGAGCGTATATTGTATTGAAAGTGTGTAATAATTTAATGGGTTTATTAGTATTAATTTAGTATTTATTTATAAAGATTAATAAAATAATAAAATTGAAGCAATATATTTTAGAATAACCCATCAAATATAACGTAATGAAATTTTATCGAACGTTATGCTATCAATTCCCTTGCTACATCTCTTTTTTGTAAATATCACCCAAAGTCTTCCATTTTCCAAGTCTCCCCCTACGCTGATAAATAGCTTGCTGTACGATCTTGAATAACTCGTATCTTCACCTCCTTCATTGGAATATACAATATACAAGTCTCCCTTTGAAAATCTCGACGATTAAGAAACACTTCCACCACCAGTAGTGGTGATCTGCATATCGGTATTATAAGTGCTGAAGTAATAAAAAATTGCCTCCTCTTCAAAAAGACTCTCATCTCCTTAGCATTACGAGTATTTTCAAATGGAACTGAATAACCAGTTTTATTCTTGGAGGAATATATATGGGTTCGGCTTCAGCAATCGCCTTAGATGCCAAAGGGATGGGTTGCTTTAACAAAAAAGTTTTACAACATTTTCGTCTTTTTGCCCGGATTACCGCAATTTTGCTTCCAAAAAGATATCGCTTGAAAATTTTAAGGATTATTCGGAAATCAAAAGAGAATGAGGAAAAATTGCACGATTGAAATGCAAGGAAATGCATATTGATTATTCAGTATATAATTTTGCACTATAGACTCTTAAACGTTAAATATATTGCATGTATGTCTTCGCAAGTACGGATTTAGATTGCCTTTTTAATGAAACTGGAATATTTTTTAAATTTTTAGCGATAATTATCATTGGTTGAAAATAACAGAAACCGCAGTGGGAGGCACTACGTAATCAAATATAAACTACCAGCAATGAGAAAATATTGTAAAACCTAGAGATCTTTTCTCTCTCTTAACCACCCAAAAAAGGGAGCATAAACGTGATTAAGATATTTAAGGATTTTAAACGGAACCGACCATCTTGCATTACCTCAGTAGTAATCCATGATTTCTCCCGTCATTGACACCGTCAGCGTTCCTGTTTTCTTTATCCGTTAATCCATTTATCCGTCCGAAATGCAGCGGATCAGGAATGCCCTATTCCCATACTAAATGTCCCAGTATTCTACTGCCTTTAAACAAACATAATATGAACATTAAAGTATCCAAGTGATAGGAATCGATATTAATTTATATTTATCTATTTTTACTTAATTATCTTCATTTAATCCTCGCATTATAATACATTGGTGATGTAGAGTTTCTTACGTATTATAATATGGAAAAATTAAACAGGAAAAGCGCAGATGGAACTCGCGTTTGGGTACAAACGGGAAGTTCCGGATTACCGATTTAATTTCCTTTTCGGCAACAAGGCTTCCTTCTTCGTGGGAGTACGTAAAGGAACCCATCAATATTGTAGGAGTTATTCCGGGAGTCCTTTCGGATTGGACCACCTAATATTTGACACGACTGTAAAATCAGAGTCAAGAACGGGAGTTTCAAAGCAACAGCCCGCTATCACATTCGATTCTACACGCTCGCAAATCAAAGGAAAAGGCATTGCAAACCTACACACATCCATCACTGTTTCCTTTCAGAGTAAGCACCCTAACGATCTTTCCTATTTACAGTTTTCATCAATTCGTTCCAATCCATGCTTAATTCTTCCGGCTTATACACCACCCTTTTTAATTTATTACCGTATACTTTTACTATATTCATTTTATCACTGTCACAAATTTTAAGGTTGTTCTCTACTGCTTTCTTACGTCTATGAACTTCGTAACATTTTCCCTTAAATAGGTGAAGGATGTATTTTTTTAATAAAATCAAGAATGTCTTCCTTTATAACTAGCCAGCCATTTTACAGAAATCGTTTGACCTCTCTTTGATAAGAAATTTGACCCTAATTTTCGGAGTAAGAAAACGACTATCCTCGTTTGCCAAGAAACTAATGATGATACTTGGAGGAAGAACATCAGTATCTGAGTACATAATTCCATGTTGTCCTAATATCAATGAACGTAAGAGCCATAGAAAACACCCAATTTCCTTAAGACATGTTGTTCCTCTTTCTTTTTATCCTCTGTTTCTTTCCCTGCCCCATCTCCTTCCTCTATTGTAACTCAAGTCTCGTCCATAGGAACGTGAGGGCCGACTTTTCGTTGGGGCTCCAGCAATGTCGGATGCTGGACTTAGTTTTATTGCCCATCTTCTCCACCGCCTTAAGACGCTAGCTCGCTCTCGCCCAGCCGTTAACTGCATTATACGCCCTGTTCACGAAAAGGAAGGGATCTCTCTCGTATCCCTTATACGTATTAAGGATTTTACGTTTCTTGTTATAAACTTCTTTCGAAGATGTCTTTCTTCCCATTATCTTCGTCAATATCACTCTCAGTATCTCACAAAAATAGTAGTAATTACTTTTTTACAGCTATAACAATCACAAATCCTATTCCTGGGCGTGGTGATCATGTGTGACGGATTCATGAGCTCTACTTTCGATTTTTTTCTGCATGTTTATGCTTAGACATTGTTGTGAGCTAGGCGTAGGTTTCTGGTAACTAATGACACTGATACACCTGATATTAATCAACTACACTACTTTTGCTCGAGTAGTCTGTTAATTTTTGTGGCAAGTCTGGTCTAGAATGTTATAGATTACACGACCGAGATCTTAAAAATAACTATTGTATGGTTTTCTATAACCTTACAGCTGCCGAAGCTCAGTATTCCATTAGGGTCCTCTTTTTCAGAGGTAAGTTGGTGAAAAGCTGTGATGTCTCTCAGAATCACTCACTTAGATAGTATTATGTTTCATTCGTGTAATAGTGGTTATATTAATGTACAGATTTACGTAACGTACGAATTTAATGAATATGTGTGTGAAAAATATATTTGCCAGATAACTTAGGTACCTTTGGAAATTTCTAATAGCACATTTTTTATTTATCCATAAAAATTAATCTTTTTCTCCTTTTTACTTTTTGGATCAATAACCTTGCTCTTTATGCTGAAAAACAGTTGAAGAGCTGGGTATTTATTTAAACAAACTTTATTATAGCTCCCTCCGCATTTACTCAGGTTCTACTCGTAGTTCCTCTGATATTATTCTTATCAGTCAAATCACATAATTAATGTGTAATGTATTCTCATATTTAATTTTAGACCTCCTGATTATATCCGTTGAAAGTAAGCGATGATTATTTTCAGTACCGGCCCGTTTCTAATGTATTTCTTTTTCTTTTTCAGGTAAGATATCCCAGTGTCTGCTATTGGACTGATTCAAAGAAATACTTGTATTTGCTAAGGAACATTTTGAGGAAAATCTGCTGAAGAAAGGCGGTGAGTGAATAATTTACGTTCGAGAATTTCTATCAATTTTTTTCTGGCTGAACGTAGCTGATTGAAAACAACATGAATCCGTAAATAGGATGATCTGACTGTAAAATAGTTTGGATAATATTTCGTATCCATACTTTGAAAACTAAAAGCTTAATAGGGTTTTCCAAAGCATAATGGAGTATAGTTCTTCATTAAGTTAAGTGATTGACGCTCTTGCAGCATCTGCTATATGCACTGTCGGTTGAAGCTCATGGGCAATCCATTGAATCCGTTTTAAGCATAAATTTTAATAATAAATTTTAAGCAAAGATTATTTGGGTACTTTTTTCTCTTTTGGTTATTTATCGATAATTGTTTCCAAAATGTATTTTGCCTTATCACGTGTAGTGTATATGAGTTGATGTTCATATATATAGTGCTCAAAATCAAATTACACTGAATGTTATCGAGTAAATAGGTCGTGTTTTAGGTTATCTTGCTATTACTATTCAACATTACAGCCTGATGATAATGCTACGCAACTATGCCTTATACGCTTGTTTCATAGTGGAGTGATAAGGAAGAAATTTGTATTAATGGTTACTCTTATCACGTGACCCATATTTTTCTGCATTATCTCAGCATGAATACTTCTTGATTTAAAGGTAGAACGATTGGAGTCCCTTAAAGGTAATGGAAGAGAGATGGAAGAGATTACTTTTTCTCTGGATCAATCCCATCTACATCACTACATGTGTCTTACTGTTAATAGGTATCCAAATATTACGAATCCTTTAATTATTAGGCAATAAAAATCTAGAATAATCAACGGCACTGTAGAATTTTAAGTTCTTATCCAATCATTACAATACTAAATCTTGAAAATGTTCGTCTCAGATCCTCTTTATATTTCCAGAAATAACTGAGGACCCGCAATTATTGTCATGCAGGTACCATAGCCTTTTTTTTCTATTTGATCCGGGTGATTCCCTGCTAAATTCAATTGGTGCAAAGTTCCATCACACCAGCATACATAGTAAACAATTATAGCCATGTACAAAACCATAGAAGAATTAAAACAGAATCTTTTGAAATGAGCGCACTTACATCCTAAGATAGGGACGCAAGCCTATGAAATAAATACGTTAAATGTACGCCTTAGAATATTTTGGCGCACCAATATTTCTAGTGTCAAAGATGGTTGTGAATTTATTTCGCGTTTTACGATATAAATGTTCAGTACTTTGTACCATCATAAGGTAAGGGTGCGAAACTAGTCATAAAATATAAGGCGAAGACGAAGCTAAGGGAGAAAAGTGGATGCATTTATAAGTCAATAGGGGAATGCATACCCCGTAGTCCACTTAAGTGCCCACTCCAGTACCGACAAAAAGTCTACGGAACACACTTTTGGAAACACTGGACCTCTACTATGCTTCAAGAATTAATCCAGGTAATGAAGAGGACAACGAAAATTCATTCGGTTACTTAAAAAGAGAAAAATGGACAAGTGGATAAACTTTATAGAAAAAGGTGCGCTTGGAATCGTAACGGCCCTTGTAGCAGATGAATTCTCTCCGTCAGAATACCAAGTTGCGTCGCTCTAATATTTTTCTTTGGCCGCTGCTCCGAACACGCTCGGAAGCAACAAGGGCGTAGAAATAACCCATCTGCGTAAACACGGCTCCTTAATTGTATCCAAACTCATTTGCTTTCCAACGCCTCCGTGGATACGTCCAGCAGGGCGCCAGGAGTATAGGAACTAGGTCGCCTGAAACACTCGCACGGATACGGCATTTAAATCGAGCAATCGCCAGACAATTTGCTTGGGACTTAAAATTTACCTAATACTCCGTAGAAAAATAAAGGTTAAGTAAGTTCAATACTGATTAAAGTACACTGCAAGCCTTTTTTGAGAATCTCGTTCCATTTGTGAGTTGCAGGTCCGGAGGAAGGGTCAGAGGTGTAGAGAAGCAGGGCACACGAAAAGGGCTAAAGCGCTCATTTTAATTGGGTAATAAATCCATTCCGACGCGTTAGCTGTCTTCTTCCGACACAAAACTATGGCCACTGCGCTTTGCAGGTAAGCATACGAAATTAGGCAGCGCAACGTAAACGCAGGCATATCAAAGAAAGAAATCTGACCTGCGAGGTGCTTGAGAATCCGAGCTCGTTTTCCTTTGTTTTCGAAATTATAGCTTTTGTAAGTGAGTGGATTATTCGGAAGTTACCGCGAAAAATAGAGAGATTGCGTGATTCTGTGAGTGTAACATTTATGAAGTGACCCGTAAAATGTCCTCGTTATCTGTGAAATGGATGCCCATAGGTTAACATGGCCATGTTTGTGAAAAATGCAGATTGAAATCTTTTGGGTGCAACGTACTGATTTTATATGGAGTGGAACTTAGAGACTTATCAAAATACCTTCATTTTTTTATTTGATAATTATATATCATCAACGATGCTATTGATACTTTTGAGTGAACTTGTGTCCAAGGAATTCTGAAAATAAAGTTGTGGGAAATGTGATCAAATACGTGAGAATGAGATTAATTTTTATTTCGAGTATGAAAAATGTAAAGGAGTATCTGAAGGAGTTCTCTTATCTTGAGGAGCATAATCATCTGTGATAACAGATGTTTCCTGAAAGTTAAATGAAAAGGATACCTATGGCAAAGAAAACATGGGAAACTAAAAGGATATTTTCAGAAAGAAACGTTTGAATTTGGAATTAAGAAAATCCTTCATAAAACTTTAATATGGGGAGAGATATTATATGCAAGTGAGGAATGGAAGCTGAGATAACATCAAACTATATAACCTAAGCAACTCACCTTTCCATAATTTTTAGATGTCAATAAATAATCGTCGTCGATAAAAAGTATTAAATCATTTGTAAGCACAACCTTTTTCGACGAATTACTTGCATCATAATGTTAATGTTAATCACCTTGTCATTATAATTTGATTCTTCGTATTTTGATATCTAAGTTTTGCCATTTTAGAATTTTATTCAAAACGAGAAAACCACCATCATCATCCCTAGGACGATTTATGAAAAGAATATCAGATTTCGAGTGCACGTGTCATCCTCTGGATTTTCAGCATTTCATGAAATTCGATCCATTATTTAGATTCAAGTTTCGTTGATACAATGCTATTTGTCTACACACAATGTGAACATCCAGTTTACTCGAACGTCATTCCGGACAACGGCGCTATGCTCTCTCCCATATCTCTACGCGCTTTGATTCCTGTGGTCCCTCGAAGATAACAATCTCGAAGTCCGGCGCCCGCGGATTAGAAAAAGATGCGGAGATAGCCGGTTAATTTTCAGTCGGCATATTCCCCGTACGTGACGAGGATTCTGATCGAGAGAAAAATAAATGCTATTCGTCGGAGAGATTGGCTCGCGTATGAATCAATGCGCTTCGAGCCGAATCCAATATTCATGGTCATGGTTAGGTGCTTGATCCCTACTTTTCGAAGGCAATAAAGAGGCTCTCGAAATTCGATGGAACATGTCCAATGACCACGTTTCGTGGTTCCTTTCGATAATTCTGGTCCAGAGAATCTCGAAATCTGTGAATGAGACCCGCAGGGCTGGTGCATTATAGACTCGACGAAGTTTAAATAACCAACTCCGTGGTCTTCCATTCACTTGATGTTAACAGGAGAAAATATTGCGTTACTTGAGCTATGTTGCGCTATGCGATAAGCTTTCACGACATTTACATATAGTCCATCCATGAAAGTACGACAAACCTTTCTCTTTTAACAATTATAAGAAACCGATAATATTACAACAGTCAAATTTCAGTCATACTAAGAATAAGATCAATCGACGGAGCCGCCCCTTTGTGGAAATCTATCCTATGTGAGGAGGAAAATAACCAAGCAAAATTTTACAGGAAGTTTTATTATACTAGCGACCAGTTTTAAACTATATTTTCATCATCAGGCCTGTAGTTTGAAACTGGTCGCCAGTGTAATAAGATTTCCTTTGATTTTCGCTTAATTATTTTCCTCATCATCATACTAAGAAGTTGGCGAACAACTAGAATATTATTTACTCCAAATAAATATTTTTATTACATGGAAATTATTTCATCATTTTGAATATGCTATCTAGTTATGATATGTTTGTATAATTGCACGTATACCATACGTATCTCCTATACGCGTGTCGCGCTGTGTTTTGCTGCTTTAAAAAGATATTGCCCCCTCATTAACTCTGCTTCCTCGTTTCTTTCAAAATTTAATGATGAGATGCTCCTGTTTACTGTTTTTATTTTCCATTTCCGTAGGAAATATGCGATACTTTTCCAGAGAAGTATATATTTTGGAAATTGTGCTTACGTTATTTATCTAAAAGAGAACATTCAAAATCAATCCTAAAACATTAAAACACCAACTCGATGAGGGAATGATAGCCTACAGAAATCCTGGTTTCGGGTCTCGGCTAATCGAAAATCCATAGTAGTTATGAATTGATAATACCCTCCTTCTGATACCCCTTTTACATTGAAAGACTTCTGCAATTCTTCCCACACTGCTTCTATAATTAGGACATCAGGGTATTTCAGGATCCCCACCATGTCCTTTAGGGAAATTCCAATCTATATTCAATATATCTACTATAATCCCTCTCACCTGATGGGCTCTCGGTTTAGCCCTCACCTGTAACGACACTCCCTTGTCCTGGTGATCGTCTTTTAGTTTCCATCGTGTTTGCCGGACGCAAAATTTTCCGCTCGGCGAACCGCAGTCAACGACTGGGTGCGTCGCCCGCACGGTTCGAATGCGTATCCGTGCGAAAGGCACGCGTGAGAGGTGACAATGTGGAAACGGCTTCCGAATGCTCAACTGAGCCACAGAGGGCGGCCGCGCTTGTGGTCACCTGAGTATCCCCTTGCGGGTGCCACGGAGTCATAGTTTGCTCCTCTCTCTTTTTACTATCAAAGTTTTCACGCGCGGCCGAGCGTGACGAGTCATGGGAGACGCCAGAGGAGATTTAACGCTCCGTTAAAGGCGCTTGATCAAAGGGACGAGGATGATTTGAGGATATCTAATCGGTTAGGAAGATGGGGTTTTCTGGATTAGTGGTCTCGGGAAACCAACCTTGTTTACAGGCTGCAAAGCAAAACTTTCCGTCTCTGACATAAATTAGGAGTATTTACTGTTGCTTGTAAAGGAGTAATAGTTTACCTCTGAGTGAGGTAGTATACCTTTGCTTTCCTCAGTAGACAAGAAAGCTATGAGAGGGAAAACGCTCACGCAAGTGTAGCGCTATGACTGTAATAATTTTCTAAGCATTCGATGAGGAGCTACCGAGACTAAGTCCATTATTCAGCATCATTGATGTATCATTAGTTTAAAAAGGTAAAGTTCAACTCTACTTATGAAATCATAGTTGGATTACGTCATATCCTTTTCAATTCTTGCAGTAATTTCAAATTTACTCTGTCCAACTCATTAGATGGGAATGCCCTTAAAGTCCACTTCATCCTTTTGAATGAGTTACTAGGAAGATTAATTCCTTGTTATATTCTCACGGAACACCATCGTGATTACATAGTTTGCGTGAATGTTGAGGATAAATTACTATTAAAATTAGAAGCCATGGAACTCATTGGTTGCTAATTTACCGAATGCATATGGTATCTCGTTCACCGAATCTTCTGGTTTCTCTTAAAATTATGCGTTAGTCGAATCGGCTGTATGCTATTCGAAAGCTTCACAGCTTAATTTTTATGTTAATTATCTCGATAATTATCTTAATAACCTGATGATAACCTGTATTCTAATGAGCGTAAGAGATAAGGAAAATTTTCTTGGATGATTATAGATGGCCTGGGGGACCCCCACATTATTGAGATATTTAATCCGTACAGGTGGTTTAGGCTGCATATCTAAGTTAATTACACCTCTGTTGATGCTTTCTCCCCTAAATTGTGTCGTAATTGCATAGTTCGATAATTGATTCAATACCAAATCCAATTTAACGCATCCATTCAAAATATCGATAATTATTGCCCTTTGATGTTAGGTAGAGACTAAACGTCCGCTCTATTCAATCAATATTCACTTTCCCGTAAATTGAATTAGATGGGCATGTTTCAATGACTCGTCATATTTCCTTTGTCCAAAACGAAAGACCGGAACCACAGTAGATACAGATAGAAAATTGGAATAATTAAAATAATTTTGGAACTTTTTTGCTGTGATAATTTTTAAAGCTGTTTTTTCTTATTTCTTTGAGTTAAATGTAAGGAAGGGCTGGGAAATGAAATTTGTATTTTAAGGATATTAGAGGTACCCGTATTGTTACCCTTCCAACGTTTGGAAAACCACTATATTCACGCTTATCCAGTTAAAAAGCTTTCACGAATCAAGCATCAATTATCGTATCCTTCCCTTAACTCCTTCTGGGCAGCAATCAGCCTTAATGGATAGATTGAGTTTAAGTTTCTATTGCTTTCTTGGACCACTCAAACCTTCAACCCTCCGACCCTTCTTAGCTCCTTTAAAAATTAAGAGATAGGTGAATTAGATATCCTTGGTTTATCATTGAGAAGATACCAACTGATTGAAGTATATGCCAGCTATCCCAATCTCCAGCGATTATTTAATGGTGGTAGGTCCGCCGTAAGAAACGACTGGAATATAAATGCGACACAAATACTCTTGCTCAAGCAGTGCTAACCGAACGTAGCTAACGTCCACCTCTGAGCTCATGAGACTTTCCAAATAAACACAAACTCAGACGGAGTTTTTAAACAGCATATCATCTTTTAAAAAAACCTTTTAACTCCACATTCCTCTTAATACTATTAAATAAAACTTTTTTCCAAAATATCTCCCAAATAAGGAACGCTGATAAATAAATAACGAAACGAATCCATTATTTTTGCAAAAATTAATTCTGAGGCTACCAAGCTATAGTTAAACCCCAGTCCCAAGCTATAGATAATCTGGATGTCCGCCATGAATGACCACCAAAAGTAAAGGGTGACGCGATCGCCAATAGTGAAAGTGATCCCGGATTTGATTCCAGGTGGGGCACATAATGTTGACCCAGCATCGTAAAGATATTGAGTAGCTACCTGAATTTATAGGTAGCGGGTCCAATAAAGCCCGTAAGACACCGTGGAAGTCTATAAGCTGACCACGTGTCACCCATAGAGAATGCCACTTGGCTAACCAATGCTACGCTTAGGGAAGATGCTGATTCTATAAATAACAAATGCGACCTCTACATCTCGGGCGCCTTCCCTTATTGTGAGTACTGCAAAGTACGTCCCAAGTGTTCCTTCGCGATTTGCCACACGATTGCCATTATAGTCGCTGCAACTCACTCATATTATTTATGTCGTTCCTGTATTTTCAATCATCATCAAATTTCAGTCGTACGTTCAGTTACAAGGACATACTGTTAATGAACATCACGAATGAATAAAAACCTAATTATGAACATTTAAACTCACTATTATGCATATTCAGTGCGACATTTTCATTTGAGTGAATCTGCCCCTCTGTTAAAAGTAAGTTTCGAATCTCTAAATATTTTTAACTCGAAATGGAAACGAAAATGTTATCAGTGTATGAATGGTTTCACCGAAAACCTTAAGAATATTGATCAATGATAGCATAAATAAGCAATTACCTCGCTAAATTAAAATGTATAAATAATATTTTCAGCATGAACACTCCCAAACAAAATAGTTTACTCAATCCTTTGTTTGCGGGGTCGCAGTGATTTGATTAAAAAATCAGCCGGTTCAATAGAACTTATATGGAATTAAATTGAAGATGAAAGGTTAAAAGCTTTGGCGTGTGAAAAACCTAATGATAAATTACGGACGTTTACTTAAGCTTGTCGTTATTGTAAGCGAGATATAATATTCCCGAGCGAGATATAATATTTCTTTGAAGTACTGCATCAAAAATATTTTGACCGGAGCTAAGCAACTGACAAGGAAACCTTCTCGATCCGAGAGAACGAATTTTTCGGCAATTATCATATTTAGACTGCACTAATGGTGAGGAAATTTTCCTCTCTCCATTTGAGAGGCAAAGAAGGCCTTCCTCAATGTTTAAATGATTCCATCATTAACTGGCATTAATTAAAATTAAGGACAAATAAGAACTTAAACTGAAGAGTATTTTAATTTTAACTGCTTCCATACTATTTTTACACGAATGTATAAGAACTTTAATCGAGCGACCTAGCTATATCGATTAATTATAGAAATGTATCTACAAAATTGTTGTAAAGTGCATAGGAGCATGCTTAAAATCACTCAGAGTTAACCTGCTATTCAAATCATCGATTATCATTACGAGGATGAATGTTATTTTTTGTAAAAGTTCATTATGAATAGTGTAAAAATACAACATTGTTATTAGTGTACGAATAGAAACGCTGTAGCAGTAGTAGTAGTATTTCTAAAAGAGCTTCAACTGCTTAGGTTATGTCATTGAGAGGCCCCCACCGGGAATCGATCCCGGGACCACTTTCAGCAAAGTCGAACGCGTTGTCCTAACCGGGAGTCCATAAACATAAACCACATACCCATATGAACTATGTTTCAGAGGAGTAATGATGTTGTCAAGATATTTAGTAATCTTCCTGAGGTCTGAAATAATTAATGCGACTTATCGACAGAGGTACGGGAAAAGTATCCGTCACGTTTTTCAAGCTTTTCAAATGTCCAACTCTCGCAGTCTGTGTTTATTTAAACGCGTTCATATTTCCCTTGAACCGTTAGCTGTTGTCTAATCATACGCCAATTTCATTCCTCTCCAAATTTTATATGGATTTCTATAAAAATTGTGAAATTGTGCATCGACATTTCGAAAAATTAAATCTATCGCTACCGGCAGCTCTTCCAAACCGGAAATTCATTTTTTGAATTCCTCTCCGTTTCCTCATGTAAATGACTCCGAGGTGTTGACACGAAATGCAAATTTGCGCATCGCATTGAAATTTTCCAACGGAATCGAGAATATTAATTTCGCGGCGTTTTAAAACGAATTTCCAACCGGTAATTTTCCCGAGTTGGTGAAGCGATCGGTGGCGAAACACTCACTCTTTCACCGCGTATTTTTCCGGAGGTAATTATTTTGTGAGCTCTCCAAAAATAAAAGGTTCCAAAAAGGAAAAAGGTTTTTCCGTTTACGACGAAAGATACGCGATGCTCTGGTTGAATTCCCCTTTCTACATACCTGCCGATCGTATTCGCATAATTCTCCCTCATGTGGCACTCGAAAATTTCCTCTCCTCAAAAATGATTTCCAGTCGTGACTTTTTTCAAGCGCCAAGAATATACCGTAATGACAGTGATTTCTACTTGACTGGAAATTTATGGCTCCATTTTTCCTCTCTGGGAGCCACGCGGCGGTGCGGAGCGCAAGGAAACAAAAAGGAAGCAGAAAAAATTTCAAGCGAAGCGTCGCGCGAAGCAATATGGAGGCCAGCTTATAAATTTGAACAAGGCGATTGCTTTTTATTAGCTCCCTTTTCCTTTTAACTCTCCGTGATATCCTTCTGCGGATGCCTAAAGGCTATAGGGCCGTCTTCGAAACGTGAACACGTAAGGAGAGTCAATCTCTATACCAATTAAACATCTCAACCGCCCTCTTTTCCAGGCTGTTGCCCCTGGCGACCACTGTAAACTTGAGCAAAGCACACGCGCATGGAAATGTGAACGGTAACTCTCTCTTTTTACTGCCGCGAGTATTCAAAAAATAAAAAGGAAAGGAA
Organism: Ladona fulva; assembly: GCA_000376725.2. Lineage (NCBI taxonomy): Eukaryota > Metazoa > Arthropoda > Insecta > Odonata > Libellulidae > Ladona > Ladona fulva. Next base: position 1,926,379 of record KZ308327.1, on the reverse strand, counting down.
AACCATAAGGAGTAAATTCCCGTGTCGTGGTTTTCTCTTTCACGTAACTTCTATGCTCACGTACCAGGTAAATCTTGGCAGCGTTTCCTATGGGGCTCTAAAAACCTTCTGTTAAATTAAAAGGTAATAGATTTTTTCGCACGTGTTACTATCCAGTCATAACAATTTTTCCTCGGGAGAAATCATCGCTTGTTATTTACTGCGGAGATATTCTGACGCAAGAGATAGTATCCTTGGATTTGTTGGATTCAGTAAATGAAACCATCTCACAAATACTCTCTTCAAGTGATGTATACAGCTCCAACTCTATTTGTACAAGAAACAAGGACTTTAATGTCACATATAAAGAAATTCAGCACTCTGATAGTTTACTTGAATTAAATTCTGTCAGTTTAATCTCTTAAAAAATGATTAATTTTATCTACTTAATGTTTCCTATAAAATATTTAAAATAAAATTCGGCATTATTTCGCGAAAGTAACCTTCCAGATGAAGTAAAAATTCGTTCCCAATTTTGGTGTAATACAGCAATCCCATATTTTGAAGTAAAACTATCCGGTAAATGACACAGTATAACTTAGAGGCTGAACAAATATGTTCCTCAGAAATTACAATGATTAAATATTAAGGGGAATATCAGCTGTAAATCAAGATGAATATTCATTATTGCATAATAATCAGCCATGCTTTATGGAAATTATTGGAAATTGGGTTTAATTAACAGCAGCATTCATGTAAATTACAAAAATGCATTATTTCTCGCGATTAAATTGCAACTGTGATGAGATAGAATGTTTGTCGAATTTAAGTAGATAATTCTGAACTATTATTGATGATTTTCATTCTAATAAGATATTTGATTTATAAACTGTTAACTTAATAACTAGGTAGCCTAAAAACACCTACTCTTTGAGCAACAGTTAATTTCAACTCTTTAAAACAAGTTTAATATAAAATTATTAAATATATTTAAAAATGTATTCACGGCACGAATATTTCTTTTCACAATGTTTTAGTTTCCTTAAGAGCTATTTTGGTATAACGTTTAGCATCATTGTAATCGTAGCATAACCTTAATAATTCATCTGAAGAAAAGATTCAGGTACAATTACAGAGCGTTTACTTATGTTTGCAAATTACTCTATTCCACAACTGTATCCATCACCTTGAGATGAATTTAGAATGGAAGCACTTTTTAAAGATAAAAGGAGGCGCAGAATTAAATGATCGACCCCAGTACAGCATGTTAATGCCTTACTTATGAATCGCATCGAGGAAAAAAAACCGCAAACATCCCTGAATGCCAAATGCGAGCCATTAGAAATGTCTAAATGAGTCATTAATCTCACACTTTACAAGCCGTAAACCATTTACAATTTTTTTAATCTGCGGAATTCTCGGTAAAGACTGATTATTAGTCGACATCGGTGTCATTTACGCATAACATCACCCTAAAACGCGGCATAACCGCTTCGAACATACAATCACGCCAACCCCATCCTGTTAGCGGTTTTAAATTAGAATATTAACACGGCGGCCCGGCTATCATTAAAGAAACGCGCGCTCGCTCGAAAAATAATCGCGCAATGTCTTACTTTTTTGTCGGAAACAGACGACAAAAAAATAATCGATTTCGCGTGCACGCCCGGCATTTCGAGTTTAACGCCCTCGCCCCAGCATCCCTGTGCTTTTCCGACTGGAACAATTATCCCCTAATCAAACGTGCGTTGAACTCTCCACATCGTTTACACCATCAATCTTGCGGCGGTCGAAGGAGTCGCGCGACTCTGGCTCTCGGACTAGGAAAATGTATGTAAAAACAAAGCAACGACGCGGTCCGCGTACCATTTAGGGTAGCCGAAACACTACCCCCTTTTTAATATTCAAAAACGCGGGAAGCGATCATTTAGTGGAAACTGGGACTCCCACTCCCAGAATTCTGTCACTACCCCTTAACTTATCCTCTGGGAAAGCGTGTTTTTTGAAAAGGGGAAATTACTGTAATCAGGAGGCAACTCTGGGAGTGAGAAGGAGGGACGAAACCGCCTGGAAGCCTCCGTATAAAATAAGAGAACCCCCTCCCATTTTCCTTCTCATTTTTTACTCCTTTGGTGAGGAATTATGTCCTTGCCACGCGAAAAAAGTCGGTCGACGATTAAATAGCGGTAGAACTAGTCGATTCGGAGCGGCACAAATTGCGAGTCGAGGCCTGTAATTAGGAAGTTGTGAGAGTGGACTGTAAGCAGCGATTAGGATGGAGGCGAGGGAGGGGCTTTAAAAAACTGAGGAGGAAGGGAGATAGAAGAGCCTGCTTACCTGGGGATCAGATAAAAACAATGGAAGTTTTAATGATTTCCCATAGCCGAAGTTGATCCATGGACCTTTAAAGCATAGTAAACCGGTGAAATGGTCCAGCATCCAAAATCACTTCTTCGAGTATTAAATGTTTTCAGAATATTAGCCTCTCTAAGGCGAATGAATCGTTTCCGATACAATCAACTTAATTTATCTACTACTATAGATACTTAATTTATTCCTGTTACTCGAATTTGTTAATTGGAAACATTCGTAAACTGCAGCTCAAGAAATTGTTCTGCATCGAGCTTAAGGGGTTTAGTGATTGATTCTGAAAGATTTGGGCGACATCTAACTAACTAACATTAGGGACCTCCATGAATGGCAGTTAAAATCACTGATTATCGGGGCCCTGGCTTCATAGTGGGGGTGAGGGTTATCTATATTACTCTATACATATTCTTTCACCTTCCGCTGATAAGCGAGTGCAAATGTTTCTGGTTTATATTCTATTTCCCGCATGAATGCATACCGCAACAAATGTATGTCTTAAGTTGTTAATAAGGGATTCATAACTAAAATATAAGCTCAAATTTCAGCTATTCCAAATATTATATAATAAAATTGAATATTACCCTATATTTTATTGAAACCCTTATTGATGGCTGTGGAATGGATTCTGGTTTAAGAATTAATTTTCTCCATAAAACTTATAGGATGAAATATCCATCTCCTTGTTTTTCTCTGTATATTCTGCATAGTAGACCAAAGCTTATCTTCGACAATTTTATTTTCTTTGTAAGCTGACGGACAGCATTTTAAGAGCAGCTGTATTAGAAGAAATCTTGCTAAGCACACCGCACAAAATGCCCGTCATGCTTACAAATCACTTGTATAGCATCCAATGTCACCAATGTTACTCCAGTTTCCCAACCCACGAATTTCAAGGGCAAATTCGAACTATCCTTGGATGAAGGCTGCTGATTTACGCATGAAGAAATAGTCGCGTTTGCTTGTTCAATGAAGCTGAATTACGAAAAGGACCTACCTACCTCTACCTTTCAGAAGACATTAGATTGTATTTCTATGAATGGAATCTTTTTGACAAGAATATAAGACATTGAGAAAGTATGATAAAAATCAAATAAAAAATTCGTCATCGATTTCATGACTACCATTTTCGAAAATTGTCCATAAGTGAAATGTTTATTTCCAGTATCATAGGTTACCGCGGTAGGAGACCAGTGGTGGACTATAAGAGATGCAAGGGACGTAAAATGAACTTTCGAAAGAGATACATTTCAAGAAGTAACAGCGAAGAATTTATATCCAGCTCGTTTTCTGTTCATAGCCTCAGGATATCTCCAGATTGAATAGGAGAGAAAAATATTTCTGCCCAGAGGAGACGCTATTATCGGTACATATTTTATCGCTCGATTATTTTACTTCCTCCGTCATGGGTAATTGGATATTTGTATCGGCTTGACGGCTATCATTGCGCCGGACTGGAAAACTGAATTCATTAGCTTAATAGCCGGTGTGAAAATGATCGAGCGGTGGGTAATTTTATATTCAGACCGCGCTAGAAAAGTGGTCTGTTGGAGTGATGAAGGAATATGACACTCGTCAACAAATTATAACGAAGAGCGCACCATATATAATACCAGTGATTTTTTTCCTCCTGTAATGATAGCGCCTCTACCCAACCGATACAAATTCTCCCCTACTGAAAGGCATCATTGAAAATTTTTCACGCATTCGTCTATAAAGAGTTTTATGGGAATTATGCTCTGCTATAAACTGTCCATTACTCTAGTTTTTAAGTTTTTATCCTCCGATTTAGGCTTTCAAATGTTAATGCATGGCCGCGACTGAAATAGAAGCGGAAGAAATTAAGTGCAAGACATTTAAACGTTGTAACTCGATAACCATATAATTTTAGCTAAGTTTTTGTTGGTAATTGGTATTTCATATTCATATTTATACAGTAATAATATGTGCTATTTTTACTGTATAAATTAATCCAGTATCAAATTACCGAAAAAATTCTGAACGGAGACTAGCATTCCTCGGATAGAATAAAATAATCCCATAACTTTTTTGAATTTTAACTCCAATGTACAATTTTGATATGAGTGAAAAGTTACGAAAGAGTGAGCGTCGTCTAAAGGCAGCTAAAGAGTAATTTAATGGTCAGAAACGATATACTGAATTAGTATAATGAAAATTGAATGTACTCATGTACTACGGGGAAGTTCTTTAATAATTGAATGAGTCGGGCAACATCAGAGATTTGAGTTGGAATATATTCAGAAAGAGTTACCGAATAAGGGATATGAGTGCCAAGGTTTTTCTTCCCTTGAATACGTGAAGTAGAAGTTAATGTTGCATTCTCCGATAGTAAAATCCATTTTAAATGCTTACTTTAAATTTGCGATAATTTTGCTGATGTGTCAGTCGTTGCGGCCATAACTTTGTAGAACTTTTCTATTATTGAAATGAGGAATTCTGTTGGTAATTCCACATTCAACTTCCATTCCAAATTCCAATTTAACAGAATTTCACTTTTCTACAATATGAAAATGAATTTTGAAAATGAATATCATAAAGTTACACCAGAGACTATCTTTCATCAAAAGATCTTTAACATGTTTATAACCACTGAGACAGAACCTAAAATATATTACATAAAATTATTCTACATTTAACATTAAAACAATATAGTGGACAAGATATGTATTTGAAGACTCCATCTTCATCGTTAAAATAGTGTATTAATGGTTACGTTAGAAAAATAACTTTGAGCTGACAATGAGTAAAAATCAGAAGCGTTCATTCGAGCTTTGTGAAAAGTAATAGAAATGTGATTTTATTTCGTTTCTCGGCCCAATCAAACTTTGTCTGCCAAGAAAAAGTAGATAAGCAGCATTAAAAGCAAATTTTCTCTCACCCTTTTCTATCTACCACCTGCTGGCTGCGGTGGATGGAGGCCATTATTTCCGAGTAAATAAAATAGGAAGCCTGAGTTTCTTGCGAAAGGGCGATAAAATTGGGCGGAAGATAATTAGGACTCAGTTTGTTGGACGATGGGCAAGTTAAATCGGCGGTTTCCCAAACCTTCGCCACGGTTTCTACCGGGTAAGCACTTCCCGCTTCAAGGAGTTAGGGTTTTGGGAAGGGAGTTTCCATTCTTCAAAGGCAGAGTCGATAATAGACTTAAAAGGTAGTGCCTACAAGCGGAAAATAAACGCAGGGACACGTGAGAGGCTAACTGGGTAGGTAGTTGAGAGAGTTGAAAAGTATTAGGCGTTAAGGAGGAGTAAATGAACCTCCCATCAAACTACTGACGCTCGTTTATCCTATCAAAGAGGAAATCAAGTAATGACGATAGAAGATGAAGGAAGATGTATCTAATTAAGATGGATGATCAAGCGTAGAAACTATTTGAAGGAGCTTGAGCCACGATACTCTTTCATTTAAGAAGAGGAACTCCATTAAAATTGAAGGAATTGATGTGTGACACTTTAAGGAAAAAACTCGTTATGACGCCTCTGCTGACATTTTTACTATTTTCAATCGTGAGGAATGTTACTCTTATCTCGGTTTATCGCATATCAGGAAAGGATACGAGCATCGATTTCCATAAACACATTTCCTCATTTACCGGGAATTATGCTAGCTGATTTTACTACGAGGATTTTCAATGGAATATATATATGTGTGTGTGTGTGTGTGTGTGTGATATATATGTATATATATATATATAGCTTTACGAACTTGCCATCTTCCTTTATTTTTCCCCTTTTCTGTTTTTTCCCTTCTAATACGACACCTGAACTGTCGAACTACTTCTGATAATACCACAATAGGATAATGTTTGCTGCAATACAAAATATCGTTCAATATCAACCGAATTTTTTTAATTTAATAAATTTCCTACTACTATACTATTTTTAAAAGCAGGCTATTATTAAATTAAACAGCAAGTTTCTTGATGCAGAAAAGATCTAGCTCATGGAAGCATACTTCATTTTTACTTTAGATAGGCTTTATACAGCATTCGGATTCGTTATACTGTTGTATTATACGGACGAAACTGTATTGAAAGGAGTAGCGAAGAAATTTGCTAAATATTGTTTAAACTGACATCACTATTAATAATAATTGAGCCGTCGAAACAACCGCTCACGATTCTCATTTATATAAATGATATATTCGGTCAATAAGTTCAAATTGGTATTGGACATATTTTACGTCCTCATTAGAACGACCTTTTTGTCAGATTTTGCTGTATTCATATATATCCTGATCAACTCAATACAGTATTAAAATTAATCTGCAGTTATAATTGGACTTTATTCCTCAAGAATTTAGCATCATACGCCCATGAGATGGATTCATCTGCAGTAATTTCTCCTGCGCCATAAATAAATTATAGTTCGAAGGAGATGAAAACGAGAAGAAAGCACTGCATTTGCAGTAATGATTTGCGCATGTTGAGTTGGGAAATCATCAATCATCATGACTGGGATCGTTTGTTTTTATAAGGAGCTGGAAGGACGTCACAGTTCCATTATACAATCATTTTGCCATTTGGGGTATTAGTATCTTTCATCTTTAGTTTTTCGGGCGCCCCGAAGAAAAAGTGTATGAGCTAGGGCAGGAAATGTCCAAGCTTCAATCTCAAAGAACCCGATTACTCAGGCATGGAGCTTGGATTCTTACGAACCCCTCCGGCGCAAATTTGGAAGTACGACATGTATGTACTCATAGCCTACGTAGAATGATAGCATAGTAAGTTAGGTGTAAGAGAGGTCCATTGGCCTAACCTAGCCAAAAGGGTTAAATAAATAAATAGAAATACCCCGAAGTAACACGGTAGGAGGAACCGACGAAAATAGCGTACGTCAAAGTCGCGCAATTCGGAGAATACAACTTTGCATATAATTAAATTAAATTTTATTTGATTGGGAACAAGAACTAACGAAAGATATAGTTTAGGAGGACAATAATAAAAATTGTAGCTCTTTATACGTAGTAATAAAAGTAATAAAAATTAATGAGTAACTGAAAACGAAGTCAATTTCAATGTTGATAGCTTTGTACGATCTAACCAACTCGTCTGGCCTTTTTCGTGCGGAATTTTTTCTTAGCAAGCTGATGAAATTTATTTATCCTTGTTTTGCAGCTATAAATTCTTCGTTGTAGTCTATGTTCTAATATTAGTAAGCCTTTTTCAATTTAGCTGCGAACTACAGTCAAGCTTGCATTTGCCACTTCTGGTGGAACCGGGCTTAAAGTATCGGGTTCCTCGGTAAAGTTTTTTTCGCCTATCTCTATGATCTCATCGACCATCAAATCCTGACTGTGTCTATCCAACAGCTTGTTGACATCACCATCTTCGACTTCCAAATCAAACTGCCTGGAAAAATCAGAATATTCTTCTATCACATGAGCGACATGATGACTTCCTAGTGTCATTTCCATCTTATTTTAAAAAGAATGAACACTTCTTCCGGAGAGGAAGAATTGCGTAACTCCTAGTCCGCGTAAGTCGGGGAATTACTGTACCTTCCCACCTATGCCTGTCTCGTTTACCGCCTAGAGCAAACACTGATAAAATAGCTGGAGTTCTCTCTTTCCCATCTTCGTACTATACCTTTGCAATCATTCACTAAGCTCCCTTTCATCTCGAAAAATTCTTCTGCGTATTAAAATCCCAGGGGGTTTTCATCGTTCTCTTTTTCTCTTTAGAGAACCGAATCTCAGCGGGCGGAAAATTACCCGAAGGAGGCGAAAATTAGATTTTTCGGGGCGAAGAATCTTGGGGTTATAAAAGGCTTTTCCCGCTGAAAGGACAAGCCTCGCTAAAAATTTTGTCAGCCAGGCGGGCTAGCTAAACCCCTTAAATTAGACGACCCATCTTTTCTCATACGCATTCGTCCAAGCGTTTCGCATTTGCGCGCTACGATTTTCGTGTAGGTTTGTCACATCGATGAGTGTAAACACCTGAACGAAGAGCTAAGCATATTTTTAAAATGATATACGTGAACGGGATGGTGTGCTATTCGATTAATATGAAAAATGAAGCTTTAGTATAAGCAAGAAAAATCTTAATGGGATTGTGTACGATTTGATAGTTTACATGTATGTTTTCCATGAATTCTTTTTGAAATGGAAATTTAAGAATTGCGGCGGCGATTGGCGAGCCGGTCTTTCATACATATAGCAGTATTTGGCCTTACATTAGATAACCATTTTTTTACAATCGCGGTATCCTTATTCCTGGAGCCCAGTTGGAAAGGCCATGCTTTTGTTTTAAAATTACGCAAATAATATCTTCCGAATTCCCACTAGATTTTGAAAAGACTCGATAACGTCCGCGCCGATTCTACATGCCAAGTTACCGGGCACATATCTATCAACTGAACCTTCTTTCAATTCCACTGCGTTCACCAAACGATATACTTTATTTCAGGCGAGCCTTATATTTCATTATTATTTTGTTTCTTGTTGAAGCAAAATTCATTCAAGTAGATAGATAGTATAACCGACGTAGAAAGTATAACCGACGGAAAACAGATTTAATATAGGTATGTTTAAAATGTGCAAGAAGTTTTAAAGCCCCAGAAGTAAAAGTGAAAAACTTATTAGTAACACTTTTCACATAACTTATCAAGGAAAGACAAAATTTAATGTCATTATTCAGCAGAACTCAAACCTTAGTATCTTTCATATTATCACGGACATGAACAAGACTAACGCAAGTAAATGAAAGGTACATTTATGTTATCCAGGACCAACAGATAAATAATTCCATTCATCCAGATCTCGTAGAATAGACCTAAACCGCCGCTATGAAACACAAGAATCCCATTGAAAGAAATAAAGATGAAGCATTTCCTTGTTTTCATGGGAACGATTTCGAAATCGTCTTCGGCCCTTTCAATTTGGCCGATCGTTAAGGGAACCCCGTCGCAGATGAAGCAAGAAAATTTTCTTCGCCAGCCAGCGTTTTTTGCTGGTAACCGCTTCTTCCCCATCCTTTGCTGTGTTAGATTAGATAAGCTGCTACCGAATCAATTTACGAATAAACAGACCAGCCATCAACAAACTCGCGTTTCGAAAGAGTTGCTCTCCCTGGCACGCTTCACAGCGGCGTTTACATTTAGCCGCGGTTAGTTTCAGCGGAATTGATTTATTCCGGGATAATTATACAAACCGCGAAGAGGATGGGTCTCTTATCAACCTTATCTCTTTCTCTCATGGCCAAATACGAAACGAGGCATCGTAGCGCCCTAAAATCTTTGTAGAAAATTAATGTTGTGGAGGTATGCAAAACAGGTATGGGCACGATTTCCATGCTTTCGGAAATTTATATCAATCAGAAGAAGGGATGGATTTAGGATATCAGAGGACCAAAGCGCGAACATCAAATCAAAATCCCTATTAGGCACCATCAAAGTTAAGTTTGGCCATCATATATATGATACGCAAATGTCTGTCCGTCTGGCCGTCCCCCTATTCATCTCAGAAACGGCTTGACTTAGAGATCTGAAACAAACTGAATTGTGTTTCTACGATGCTGAAACCCCCAGGAAAACTATTCTTATCTCTGTAAAGGCCCGGGTTCGAACCCAGGAGCCAATAGTACGTTACCATAAGAAATGTACGTAAAATAGGTCTTCGTTACCTGCAGAGGTTGTTTCTTTTACGAAATTAAATTAGAAAAAATTGTCCTACGAAATTGAGGCAAGTGTCAAAAGAAAGGAAAATGATCATAAAATCTTATTTTAGTCGTGAATCGTGAAAAGTTTTTAACAACAAATAAATATTACGTTTACTAATCCACAGTATATATACCGTATTTACTCGAAAATGACCGCCCCTCGAATATAACCGCACCCTTTGTTTTGGGCTGACAAACATAGGGAAAAAAACTAGTACGCGAATATAAGTGCGCGTGAAAAGTGAATTACGCGAATATAACCGCCCCCTCTGTTTTTAGGACGACA
>KZ308327.1:1886067-1915478 GCA_000376725.2 Ladona fulva | reverse complement strand
AGGATAATTAAAGAATCCTGTAAGATTAGACTAGCAAAAATAAAATAAATTCTTTAGTTTAATCTCATTTGATTACATGAAGTTAGCATTAAACGAGATATTTGTGGAAAGTCGAAGGAAACAAATAGAGAATTTCACTCGAATACGTCGATTATAATTTAATTATATCCACTGAGGAGACCTTAAGTTTATGGAGATAAATAAATAATGAAAAAAATGTTTAATTCTACACAAGGTAAAAATCAATTGGATGTTATTAAAAGTAAGTACGCATATTTATACAGTAAAATACTAATGAAATATGGAATTTTTTACCGTGGAACTTTGTATATATATTTTTCATGAAATCCTTTTGATTCTATTTTGTGTTCTTTAACTATTTATTTGCTGAAATTTAATCTTTAATCTTGAATCATCATTTCAATATCGATGGAATCAGAATAGTTATGTCTTTAATTTATAAATGCTTAAGATATTTTAGTTACATTTTCAAGACTCAATTTTATGTCCTTTGTTAGTTGCCCTCGTTCGCATTTTTTGAGTACTAATTTTTTTTCCTTTCCGGATAAGGATTTCATAAACTTTTTTCCTCCATCTATTATACATAGATGAGGTTGAAGAATAGGATAGAGAACACCTTCATCTGAAGCCAAAATATAGTTATCGTGAAATCCCCGAATCTTTCTAAATTGATAGGAAGTAAGTAAAGAGGAAGTGCAAATTTTTTACTATTTCAATAGCGCTGTGGAAAATTTAGAGAAAAGGAAATCCTTAAACGTATGTACGAAGAAATTGCAACCTTCGTCAAAACGCGGTCATGCAATTTCAATCAGCTTGAACCACTCATCCAATACAAACGCCAATATACCAATATAGACTACCCTCGTATTTCAAATTATTATAGCGCCACAGACGAAAAGGTTTTCTTAAGTTGAACTGTTCAACGTGACACGTCCTATAAATTACTTTAAACCATTAGGATAAAACAAATTAACACATATTTAACACACATTTTACATGCACATTTCAAAATTTAGTGGGCGACATTATTTACTTCCAAATGACTTACAATTGTATCTTTAAGGGAATGTAATCCAGATGAACTCATCTTCAGCCTACCCTTCTCTAAAAAGTTTCATATCATTATTATCTGTTTTCAATGTCACTTTCTCAAATTCTCTCAATCGAATCTCGATGAAAAACTTGAAAAAAATGATGTGTTACCTCGGCTACTGAAAATGATTAACAGCTTCGATGAATGGAATGAATTGATATTTATATAAAATTGTGAGGCCTTTAGTACAAAAATGTTTCTATTGAATCAAGAAGAAATTTCTCATATTTTCTCGTAGATTCCGAAAAGAACTAAATTGAATGAAAGTTTGGCTAAAAAGGCATTTTTTTCAAGGATCACTTTCGTATTCCGAAATGCGATTTCTCATGGGGCCTTAAAGAGATGCAAAGTGCAAATAGACTTTGCTAAAACTTCCAAACTGCAAATATGTGACAAAGGGCAGTGTCCAAAATGTTTTGGCCATTTTTAATGCTTTGCGCGCGCATCCTCGCGAGAATCCGTTAGATCACGGATTCGTTTATCTATTTAAAGAAAAACGTGAAAGGTTTTCGTTAGTAGAGATATCGTCTCGCGAAATTAAGCAGGTTTTTCAAATCTCTCGGTAATAAAGGATCCCATTGGCTTAAACAGTCGATAAGTTGAACATTCTGCAGAATATCAAAAGTAACACACATCTATATCAGTGGCGCCGCGAGGGGGAGGTTTCAGTGTTAAACCTCCCAAGAGGGTTAAATTATTTAAGAAAGAGATCACAATCTAGCACCCCAATCTCGGAAAAATCAATGATTTTGCTACATAACGTATTAAATCTCCTCTTTTTCTATCCAGTTAATGTTTTTCGAGGAAATTTTCTCTCTTATAAAATGCTGCGTGCATAAACCGGCTCCTGTAATGTTGGCATATATTCTAGCAACTCTCTAGAGCTCCCCCATAGATATATCCTGGCTGCGTTACTGATCTAAATATCGTAGTATGTATATCTTAATCGAAAACCTCAAACATTGCCGAATCGCGTGAAAGATCCATCATATCTCGGATGGAACGAAACATTCAGCGCATCCGAATCTCCAGAGCGGAGAGCGAATTACAAAAGGAAAGCAATCGATTTCCAAATATAGCCATCCTGTGGGACAAAAAAGAAAGGCCGGACGACTGGAAAAACAATGGAAAAGTTGTAAAAACTCACGGAAGCTCGAAGAAAATCAAGAGTAATGAAACTCGTAAAATGAAACTGCCCACGCTTTCGTCGGACAAAGATAAAGTGCAGGAGTGGACGCGGATCTCCAATAAAACGTTGCGTTCTCGGCGAGGAAGGGGAACGGAAGCGATATGGCGGATTCGAAGCGCTGCGATCTGACGGAGGCGGAGATTAGAATATTCGAAGGAGATGTGATGAAAAAGGGAGATAGAGAGAAGAGGTTGTTGATATCCCTTTGGCGTCTACCACCACTACACGCGGAGACAATTTTTACGGCGCCTCCTTGTGTCCCCTTAACAAACAAGCGTGGCCGAAGGACACTCAGTCGTAAAAATCTCAAAGTTGTACATCGTGGGATGGAAAGGGTGAAAGATGGTAGAAAAAAGGAATAGAAGCGGTCCCCATTCCCTTCTTAACTGTGAGAACCGTGGCGTAATGAGCCTTAATGGCCGTACATTCCGCACCTAAGGGCTCTCCATTTCTCCAAATAGGATTCGACCTACAGCTTCTAGGCCGCTGGATGACGCCTTGATACGGATCAAAGTTCGGAAAATTCCTTTTTTGTCGAAGATTTTCCAGGATATGTAAGTAATAAATTGACGTCTTTTGAAACTTTCGAGAACTTCCTAGCTGGTGTGAGTTGGAATTCTAGAAGCAGTAGGTTGCGTGATTATACTGGTTTGTTGGAATTTAAAATAAAATTTACCGTAAATGCAGCATTTATATCTCGCAACATTGAAATGTTATGGTGCTATTTCGTATGTCGGTAAGACCATGGTTTTAGTCCATGATTGTAGAAAATAATATTTGCATATCCATTAAGGATTAAATCAGCTCCATTACATTTTAACTGTATGCATCATTTCTTGGAAGAGATGTAACGAAATTTCTGTGAGATGAATTTCATGTTACAAATTCACCTTAAATGTTATGCTTTGATCGATCAATCACTTCTACTGGTGCTACCTATTTATACATTTTTCTGAAATTTCAAGAGTTAAGAATGTGTACCGGAAGCCTCCAAGTAAACGACATTCTCTGTAACTGCACTGTATGTATAATATATATTGTACATAAACTGCACTGTACGTAATTAGTAATTGAGAATAAATATTTACATAGAAGATATCGTAATGGTGGTTAAATCAGTTTACCAATTCTTATTTATAATTCAAATGTTTTATTGTCAAGTTACGTATTCTAGAAAATTTATAATGATGTTAATTCAGAATCGATTGATGATTGAAAGCTGAAACAAAACTGCCATATTTTTTCTTCGGTTTACGATGTAGAAGCAAAAGACTTTGACGTGACTCTACTATACTGTAGAGAACAGCAATTGCAAAGAGTACCGAGAAGGATCATCCTTTCTCGGTCCATTGTCTTAGTAGCTTTGCTCAAGGACGCGTTTGATAATTTTGGACGATAGACGAAAATCCAAACGGCACGCAAAGCGCGAAAGCGAAAAGAAAAAAATCGAAAGGCATTCTCCCATTTGCATGCTCGCTCCTTGAAAGAAAGGAGAAAATATAAAAAGGAGACAAAAGGAGTCGAACGTCAAAGCCCCCAAAAAATACGGAAGGAAAAAGGAGGAGGCTTTGAAACACATGCGTCGTTGAGTTAGCCTAAAACAGGGATTCATTGCTCTGGCGGCTTTAGGAGAGGACGAAAGAGGCTCTCGTATCCTAAATATCGATTTGCTCGTCTTCGACTCGAAAATTTCCATCAAGATATTAATAAGGGCACGTATGAGGGCCGTTTTAAGGACCAGATGCGCAATGATTCCAATAAGGGCAGTATAGGATGGAACCGTAAAGGGATAGAGGAGCTTATTTATCTTTTATCCGACTGCCTCCCTCCAGCAATGTGGGTGTCGCCAGACGGAGGGGAGATGGAGGAAAGGAAAGGAAGGATATAGGGCGAAAGAGGTAAAAAAAATTGAAAACTTTTTCCGTTGGGTTACAAGAGGTGAAAGAAGGTCAGGGACACTAGTCCGCCTCCGGATGATCTCCAATTCTCACCAATTCGAATGTTCGACGCATTTCAAGGATTCCTTATTGTCAACCGCGCGGAAGGGAATTCATTTGTTTCGTCATCCTATTGCACGTAGATATCTTCAAACTAGACTCTGCTTCCATCTCATGGTTAGCAAGAGATAAATCGATGTTCGCGTCTCAGTCGAAGAAGACTTTTCCAACGGGATTTATCTTCCCGGTGCCCTGATTAAGCAATGGGTTAGAGGAAAACCTTTTATCGAGGTTTATTTGATACTTATAGTTTCTCTCCATTTATAAATGAATAGCTAATTTCCTCCTTTAGGTACGTATATTGAAAGTACATTTTTCATTCGTTAAGCCATCTTTTTCAGCTGTCGTAATTTTTCTAGAAAATTACCCTTCGTGTTACTTCTCACGAGTGTGCAGTAGTTTTGGAATGAGACTAGAGTTAACCCAAGTTTAACAAACCAACAACATGATGGAACATAAAAAAGTGAAACTTCTGGGAAAGATAGTTCATCCATACCATCATGGCATCACTCAAACCATCGTACCATCTATGTTCACTCGAATGAAGTTTTGATCTTTTTTTTAGTTTTCCTTGGGATTATAATCGGAGATATTCCTTATTGTGATTATTTAAAGTAGAGGTGGCCCTCAAGAAATCTTCTCTTATCATCCTCACGAACGGATGGGAGAATTTACAATTTAGAACCGAATAATCTTCCAATGATTCCTATAACAGCAAAGGCGTTGCAGCTATTAAATACTTTATTAATAATACTGATTCGTTTAACATCCGTTATGAATTTATGTGTTCTTTAAGTGCAGAAAGTGCATCTGGTGATTAAGTTCGCGGTGATTTAGACAATTTATATCATTGTGAATGGTCACGAAAATGAAATAAGATTTTAAATTGAATATAATAACTTAATCTAATTAATATTGACCGACAGGTTTGATTGCATATTTTTTCGGGACATACAGAAAGATTATCATCGAGAGTTACGTTGATCCAAAGTGTTCTCTCGAATCATCGAGGATCAAAGAGCAGAGCTGTTATGCGAAGAATTTAAAAGGAGAAAGAAAAGGAAAAAAATTAATGATACTTGAGTTAGACGTATGCGGTTTTCAAATTCTTGATTTCTTTGATTAAACTGCAGAAGATGACTAAACGGGCCGCGATGTGCTTAAAAAACGAATCACGAGTAGAAGAGTGGAAACACGAGTAGATAGTCGTTGTCTCTGGTTTATGTAAAAGCAGGAAGAGAAATTTCGGATGGTGACATTTCACCTTTCTGTTATAACCTTCCAAATGTTACAAAATAAAGCAACGCTATTCTCTTCCAACAGTATTGATTCTATCTTTAAACAGGAACTCTTTCCTTGTTTGCTTTGGGAAGTGTATTCCTTCGTATATATCAAAGGTAAAGAGGAGTCATTACGTCACAGTTCCTAAAACAACTAAGTTAACTTAAAATTTATTGAGGCCTAGAGCAATGATTAACAAAAGAGGCGTTTTAATAAAGGAAACCATTGGCATCAGCAGAAAATAGTGAAAACATGGCGAGGTAATTTGGCTTCGATGGAACAGTAAACATTCGACAGAAAAATATCCTTTTCTTTTTCTCTATTGAAATGTAGAGATAGTGGAGTGAGAATAGAAGCATGCAGTAAAAGAGCGGCATTAGGGCATAATAATGACCTGATCGCGGGGAGAGAAAAATAACTGAGATGTGGCGCCAGAGAAATAGCCAACACTCGGACCGAATGGAAAATAGGAAGAGACAGGCAAAATGCAGAGGTTTTTCAGAAGATGGATGAATCTCGCTGGTGGGGGTGGAGAGAGGGGGAGAAAGCGGGATGGGGCCGAAGCAGTGGGCGGAAGCACCACTTGCGGGAGACGGAATGGGACCTTATTTTATCTCTCTCACCCCCGAAAGCGTGGGAGTGCCACATGGAGAGGGCGTTACTATCTGAGGTTTCCCATTGCTCTCTCTTTCCCATTTTATTTCCTCAATCCCTTATACACATTTCCCTTCAGAGTAACCTTTCCCCACTTTCTCCCCCTCATTTCTAAAACATCGCCTCCTAAACACCATTTTAGTGCGACTGACCTCCGTTAAGTGGTGTCGTTGTTAGACCGCTTTTTTACGCTCTCAAGGTGAGGCATTCTCGGGAGTTTTCCCCCTCGTGAGGAGCCGGACCAGGGAATATATCCTTGCGGGGAGGAGGAGAAAAAGGAAGGCGCGAGAACGGGATCGGGTGTTTGATGAGGGGGACTTAAAACTTATCTCGTTCGGTCAGGGCAACAAGCTAAAGGGAGAATGGGCGAAAGTAAATGATTGGCGAAAGGCGGAATAATGGAAGTGGAAGGAGGGAAGAGTTATGGCACACGCGGCGGAGAGAATGGGGAGGGATTTTGAAAGAGGGAATGGTGAATGCGCGTTGTCAACACGAAACGAAGTGTTGGTATTTTAGCCAGGGGAAGGGGTGGCTGTGTGTTAAATCCCTTTTTTTATCAAGGGAGTTTTGTGATACGCCCCCGCTCCGTGATCAATAGCCCGTGTTAACTCCTTTTATTTTTCCTCGAATACTCCTTTTTTCTCCGCCGATTTATGCGTCGTCCTCGTTCGCATTTGAGCGAACAACTGTCTTCGTTGTTATCTGCCCTGATATTTTCTGCATTCCCGTGATGTCGGCCCCCGTTCCGGAGAGATTTCGAGAGGGCTGATTGAAAATTGGTAGTCGGCGCGGGGGTCTGACTGCGGGCGGAATCAATGTTAAATTATGTTCTAAATCGCGGAGGGATACAAAAAACCGAATTTTCTGTTCCCGATCGTTGTTACATATGTTGATTAGCCTGTTTTTGCAACTAGTATGTGACTTTACATGAGCAGGGAAATTTGCATTGGGAGGCTATTCGTCCCCAACGGCTGAAACAAGATCTCTGCGTTAGCATCTTTTGATGAAATTTTTAGCCAATTTTAATTTAAGTTGAAGCTATAATTAGAAAGGAATATCTTACTTTAAATACTATCATTCGTATTTATTGCGGGGAGTAATAACCTGTTACTTCATGTAGAATAATTCATTAAATTCACAAGCATCTTAATTTCATTACTTTTCCAATATAAATTTCCTATTTAATTTATACCTCTTCAATATGATGCAATTTCAGTTCATTATAAAAGAGTAACTTTATTTCCCATTGTATTCATGAAAGTTTACGTCAGTATTTCATCCGTGATTTATGCTTGACAGCCGCACAGCGATGCTGCAAAAGGCAGGTTTTTTCTCTTTCCACTTCTGGACACAGGACGAAATAGGCAAGAACCCCTTAGAGCGGAAATAAATTACAAAAGCCGAAAGTGCATTGGGACCTTGGTTTCGAAACACGCAGCCCTTCATTTCATTCAATGCAGCACCCCTGTTGCTTTCCATTCGCCGTGTGAGGGCGTAGACGAGATGATATCTGGGTGACAGAGAGATACGGCCCGACGAAAAATGTCCAGCATTCCAAAATGGAGTAGGTACTGGAGATATATCATAGAAATGCATTTTACTAGTCGTTATTCTTAGTGTAACGCATTCCAAGACTCGCAAACATAATTCTCCGTCCTCTTAAGGTTAAAAAATTAAGCACAATTTCCAAAAGGTGATGTTATCGTTATCTATTTACTAATTGTCTACAAAAGGTATGTAATCTTGAAAATTTTATGTGTTCTACATTCTCATATTATTTTCTACATTTCCTTTATACTGCGGAGATTCTTATAAATTATGTAGGGTGATAAAGTCCCACCTATCATTGCTAATTAAATGGTCAATCTATTTAATATAAAGATAGGATCAAAGCTTTTATTCAAAAATCAATCTTTCATGCATTAATGGTTTTGAAAACTGAATATATGCGTTTTATATGTTGAATTTTAAGCCTCACTTAGAAATAGAGCAGACGCAAAATTTAAGAAAATAAATCCTTGAAAATCCACTGTTAAGTTTCCTACTTGCTTATAAGTCTTCCGTTAATAATTAACATACGCCTTATATTCCCGTTTTACTTTCTCCAAAATCTCCCCAGTTTCTCATTTCTCCTTCAGATAGCTTTTTATTCTTACTCTCCGTAATTGGCTTATTTATGTTTTCGCCCATTTAACTGAATTCGATTGCGCTCTCAAGACCATTCTGTTCCTTATCCTTAAACCCTTCTCTTACGTATCTGTAGCAATAAACTGTTACCGAGAAGGACCCGAACCCTTTTTATGCTTCTCTTTAGTTCAATAGGAACAGAAATCACCATTCAGTTCACATCTGATCTGTTTTCGAAGATTTAGATTTGATTCGTGAAGATCTAAAATGGCCCCATCTGATTTTGATTGAGAACGAATATCAGAAAATAAAAGGTTCGAAGCTCCTTTCGTGATACCATTTAAATGAATTTTCATATCCTTTTATTAAAACATGGAAAAAATGATTTGGAACGATAACGAAATTTCAAGCGATAAATTTAAACCCTGAGAATTTTATTTAATACGTACTACGTAATTACGTATATTATATACGTAAACCTAATTATTTATCGACCTCTTTAATAAACAAGTTTTGCTAATGTTTACCGAGAACAGGGATGGATCTAGAAGCTTGCAACATGGGGGCATTTAAGAAAATGTTCTCATGAAATCGTCTCCAATTAACCTTTAAAATCGTAATAAATGCAAAAGATATCGTACTATCAAAATAAATCTTACGATCAGATTTTAATCTAAGCTCATCCTCATATCATAGATTGATTAATAGAATGGTAACAACATCTAGGGAAGAAACGGCAGCCCTTCAGCCCTTCCCCCTTAGATCCACCTATGCCAGAGATAAATTATTCAAATCAGCAAAGAAGGTAGTAATATAGCCCCCAACGTATGTATTTTGGTTTCTTCCGAATTAAAAAAAGTTTAATAAAGCAACATGAATGCACATTCCGAACTCAAACATTATGCTGCTGCCAACTATCAATTATTTACCGTAATTATCTACTATTTGAAAAGATTTTATGCAACTTCCTCGCCCCCCCCCCCCCCCCCCGAAAAAATACACCCATTAACGATATGAATTTCTCGATTTGTGGCAAAACAGATCCTTACGATCGATCCTTTTTCGATCGAAGACTAACATCCGTGCCTCAACATTTCCATTGATGTTACCAGAAGCCTCTTCATCGGACACACTATAAAAAATTCTCGACCGAAAGAATATCCCTCGAGCGGGAAAAGGACATGTGAGTGAATAAATTTCCAATTTAGGTTCTGTTATACTTATATTCTAGTTCCAATTTCGCGCAATTACAACGTTTTGTATTGTATTTGCAAGATAGAAAAGTCTTACTGTGGACATTTTTGAAGACGTTTGGAGTAAGAATTTTCTACCCTGAGGAATGATTGCCGCTAATATGACGCTCGCAGTTGATTTTATTGCATTGTAAATCTATGAATATTTCATTTATTATTTTTTCCTTAAGTCAGCCTATACCTCCGGAAGGTAGCATATGCTCTTTTAAAGGCTTCATTGGCTGCGTCTGCATACACTACGCTGTGTATTGAAGTGTTATGATGAACTGAAAATCTTGTGTGTAACTGTGATATTAGAATGATGCTTAAATTAAAAGATAATAATTGACCGCAAATGAAGACTTCAAATTAACACCAGATAAATAAGAAAAGCGGCTCACGTTACGACCTACAGACGCCTTACATTCACTCTGCCAAAAATACGTCCTCACTCAGCTCTCCTTCAATGTCTCCACCCGTCATTTTAAGCTCCTTAATTATTTATCCTCTTCAGTCGTTATTCACAACCGCTTCCCTTTCCGCTTTTCTTTTTTACTTATCAAACCCTTTTTAACCATCTCTTTTCATTCCACTCCTCCATTTCCCTTTCTCGAAAGAAACGGTGATATTTACGAGACCTTTGGATTTGCACCCCTTCACCGTATCCTTTCTTTCCTTCGATATTCCACTCTTTTAACCCAATCTCTTGCCCACGCATTTTCGAACCCTCATGACCAAGTACGTCCTACGAATCTCTCTACGTGCGCCGACTGGATCCAGAGGGCAGAGTTTTACGAGCGATCACCTTTACCTCTGCGATGATGTAATGAACAATTCATTTTCACAATCGTGGGGATGTCCACGGTCGAGTTCATTCAATTATGTGGGTGTCGTACGTTGTGCGTTGTTACTAAGTAGTCGTGGATATCTATAAATTAATAATCTGGTTTGACACAACTATACGAGTGAACTAAACATCAATGAAACACAATATTCGAAGGCATTACATCGTGAAAGGCCATAATAATGGAAAAACCTCTCGCACACTATATCGGGTGTCGAACCCGGAACAGCATTTAGCAAAAGTGAACTCGCTACCCCGTTGGTTGAGGCTCTCCGGAGACATTGATTGATGTAATTACAGTGGAACCTTGGTTGCCGAACGCCTCTCATCACGAACAAATTTCCCGAACAAAAAGCGTCACGGGTGACAAGCGATATATCGAGCAAGGAACACGCAAGTCGGCAACAAAGGATAAGGTTTTAGTGTTGGCGGTAGAGTGCTAATTGCTAACGTAATTGGTTGAAACAAAAATAATTCGTATATCCAGAGAGATCTATTACAAAATATGTATATGCCTATATTTTGGCAGGTAGTATCATTAATGGTAAAATAAAAACGTAGTAAGGCTTTAGATACCATTCGCAGAGAGAGTGGGGTACTGGCCAAAAGGAGGAGTATCAGTGGGGTGGAAAGTGTAACGCACAAATTACTATTTAAAAAAGTTACATAAACAATAATTTGTGATCCAGGAACGAGTTAAAATGTTTTAAACTGATTTCTTCCGTAAAACATTTTCTGTTTACGAACATTTCGGATGACGAGCGGCTTTCAGGAACGAACTTAATTCGTGACACGAGGTTCCACTGTGGTCGATCATGTCACTTTTTAAATATCCTTTTGAACATTTTGACGAAGCTTCTTTGGTGCCTTTAAATATTTAGCAAAGCTAAGATAACCTGATTTAAGGCATTCAGCGGTTGTTGTCATAACTGATGCAAAAACATAATCATATGATGATAAAAAAGGGAGAGAGAGCATTTTCACTATCACATCATTCCGGTAAAAATGTTATACACGAATTCGCTGAAGGATTCCTTTTTAGTTTCAGTTACACCTAGGTTAATTAAAACCTATTAGAATGCGCATTGCGCTTATCTGTAATAAGGGATTGTGCTCTATTTGTGCCACCTGTTTGTCTAAAGATCTGGCATATTTTACGAACCCTCCATTGACGGATTCAACAAATGATAATTCAACGATAAACACACGTTTTAAGAGACGAGGACCTTCTGAATCTTTTTAAGCCTTAACGTAGAACTACATATTATCCTGCTTATGAAATATTGTTTGTACATTACTAAAATGCATTAAATCTGAAAAACCGGTCGACATTAATTGCGGTCTAAGTCTCCAAAACGCCCCGTTGAAAAATTCCATTCTGTAAATATGTTTGAGTATAATGCTCTTTCTTCAGAGTTAAATCTCTTAATAATCAAAGCGAGAATATATTTGTATAATATCATGAAGCCTGAAAGAAAACGTAGAACATAAATCAAAGAAGGTTAATATTTTTTTAAATAACATGATTTAGTTGACAAATTGTTCGAAAAATCATTTTCAGTTAATTTCCAACTATTTTGTGACATAGCAGAGTATATTTTGATCACAGTGGATTGGAATTTCTACAATCCTATCCTCCTAGTATTATCTATCTTACAAACACTTTTACAGTACTCACCGCATTTATTCACTAGCTTAGATTAAAACATTTCCGAAACTGTTGAGAGGAAAACTGAGGAATCCATTTCATTAAGAATGATCTAAATGGTGCAAATTTCAACGCGGTTTCTCAATGCGGTTTGCGCTCGTTCTCATATCAGAACCCGTTTAATATGATATACTGCTTGGAATTAATTTCTTTCCCTCGGTTTGCGGAAGAGGCTCGGAAATAGCGTTATTCCGGCAGAGTTATCTAATAAAAAGAATCAGGTAAAGCCTCTCAGGAAATCGATGTCCGAGTAATAAACTTTAGGGGGCGCGCCGCAAGTGTAAGGAGGGATCCCGGTTCTCCGAATAAAAAGAAAGAGAACTTAATATCTATAATTGAGTCAATGCCCAGAGGAAACAATATAAAGAGGAGAAAAACCGACAAACAAACCAACACTCTTCACGGAAAGTGAAAAAGAGACGAAAGTCAGCTCTTCACTCGCTTAGCGTTTTTTCCCTTTTATTTCAGCTCCCTTCCGCAAATTTCTCTTATTTTTTCTTTTGCGGCCGCCGTGCTGGCTCTATTTAACTCTCTCTAAGGATCAATCTGCCTACTCACTCTTTTTCTCCTCCCTCCTCATTGTCCTTTCCATTCATTGGATCTTATATAGGCCCAATTAACCTCTCTCCTAAAATCAATCTGTGGACGCGTAGTGCCAAGATTCAATCAAAGAATTCATCTTCAGCGCCTTAATTTAGGAAAAATAACTGAATGAAAAAGTGTGAGCGAAGTTCCTCAATTATGGGGAAAGATGACAGAGAAGAATGAGGTCCATAGCTGTTATCTTCTTTTCCCTCTCTTTGAATCGTTCTCCATCTCTCTTCTTTCTCGCCTCCGCCGCCCAGTGTAACTTAGTTCCGATTTCTGTCAATAGGACACGAAAAAGGAGGGAGGGAATTGCGGAATGGGAATGAAGCTCAGAAAGGAAAAGTTTCTCCTTCGTGTCTGAAAATCTCGAGGGAGAAAAGAGGGAAGCGAGAAAAGTTGGAAATATAACCGCAAAAGAAAAAAGTTTTGGCGATAAATAGATTGATCGATGGAAACAATTGAGGTGTGATCAAGCGTGAAAATATCGCCGGAGACGATGGAAAATAATATGAAGGGAAAAGGAAAGAAGCTGGAGGCGAAATATATTGCAGGAGTAGATACTCGACAAAAAATACCACCTTCTATCTTCCTTAGCTTTGTTTGATGCTGTGTCGATGAAGCTGAAAACGTATGGATTGAAACACAATCAGATAAATTTATGAATTAAGACCAATGATAATATCTCAAATTACGTTAATATTTGAAAGATACTAACTTAGTGATGTAGCTATTATTTGTTATATTACTTAGTGGATTTCCATGACAAGTTATGTATCAAATATAGTCACTGTTTTTCTCGTATTTTCTGTGGGGTATGCTAAGTTATCAAATAGGAATCTATTTTCCTATAGGAATATTTGTTTTCTGTTTTAATCTGAAAATTGTTTTTATTATTACATAGTTGTTAGTATGTATATATTATACATTCATAACTATACTAATAATAAATTTATGACATACATGCATGTATAAATTATTTAGCATATTCAGTTTAATAAATTAAAGTAATTAGATATTACGAGTAGGATCTCCGAAACTTCATAAACCATTCAATGAGGTGAGGTAATTTTGGAAAAAAAATCTAAAAAAATATTCAAATCAATGTAAAGGAATTAGCTGGTTACAGATACATAGGTATATCTTTTGCTTTTATCAAGAAAAATAATATGTAAGAGATTTACAAAGCAACAGAAAGCATTAGATTGTCCCCTTAGTCAACCTGGGATGAGACAACCGTTATACACGAAATGTTTGCATTGCGGTATAAAAAAACTGAGAATACAGAATTGACTGATGTATCACTTGAAAAATGGACAAAAGAAATGGCATAAATATGCATAAATATTAAAGGAAATAATTACATCAAATATTGCAAAATTATTTCCATTAATATATGTATTAAGAAGCCAATTTCAATTTCAAATACTACTTTGAGCTTATAAGTTGTACTCTAGCGTAGACTCTTTCAGAAAAAAGGCCAGAGCCAGAAAATTATTCAGATAATATTTCATTCCATGTGCTAATGTGATTTTCGTGTACTGTAAAAACTCTCTCAAAATTTGGTGCTAGAAAAATAGTTTTACGATGAACATCATAACCATATGCAGTTACGAAAATATTCGGAACTGGTAATTAAGATCTAAAAGGTAAAATCATTTGCTAGATGGAACATATATTTCATCATAATGAAAGGTATATGTCAAGAGTATTCCGTAATCTCCAAAGCTGTTACTATTTTATGGTCCATGAAGGTTACAAAGACATGCTGTTTAGCGAGTCATAAGCTGGTTTGCTCGTAACCCATTGCGGATTATCTTCCTAACTCTCACATATTTCATGTTTTAATCGCCTTTCTGTCTTCTGTAAATGTTAGGGATGCATGTGTGAGACTTTAACAAGGTAGAGGCCGCCCATGAAGCGGGTAAACACGAATTATTAAGAGAAGCTCAAGCAATTGCTATTGCTTGTAAAAGTAGTAAGTAGTGAATTTACTGCTTGAAGAGTGCATCATAGTTTGCTGCGCCATGAGACACGTGTTTTTAAAACGATAATGCACATATTCTATCGAAAAATCATTTGAATTTTACGTGCATTGGTTATCAAACATACTATTGGCGTGCCGGAACTCGTAAATGACTCGTAAATGTAGTTTTTTGATACCTTTTATCTTTCATCCTACAGTTACACCCTTCCGTAAATTATAGAAATGTGATAATGGGATCGCTTAAAAGAACAATGGAAGGGAATAATGTAACCAACTTTGCTCCGTTTTATCAAAATAAAATTTCTGTCACTGAAATATCTATACAAAATATATACATTGTCTATACAAAAAATTATCGATTTCAAGAATGGAACTAATTTCGTACTTTTTCGAACTAAATTTAACAACCTAGGGTCAATGCCTGAGCAGCATCATTAAGTTATACTGAAAATGCGTCAATGCCCAATCACATAGTTCGACAACTACTCCTGAGTAGTAAACTAATACATTATGCGGAGTTTCATGTAATAATATCTATCGTAAAAATTACCATTAAGACTTTAAGCACACAGGAAAATACCTTCTACACACCGGTAATTGGAAGGATTTACATTCAAATGATGTTCTCTTGAATTACGCCAAAGAGGGCTGAATTTTTGAATAAATGCTAAAGTAATAAAATATCCAGTCACGTTTGAAATGTCAACGGTATAAATCCTGGAAACTCATTCCCAATAGGATCCGTAAATTATCATTTTACATGCACCCAAAGACTCTCATTTCCCTGCCGAATAGCTTTCAAATCCCTTATTCTTATGTAAACGCGATCGGTCGAAATACAAATGAAGTTGGTGACATAAAAATCTAAAGGGATTCGCACGTCGGTTGGAATTGAGAAAGGAAGAGCAGCTGAGGGACGGATGCTGTGAGTGGAGGTAATCTCTGGAGGAAAGAGTAGAGGATGAGTGGTGGGCGTGGAGAAACGGCGTATCGTGAGAGAAGAGTTGGAACACGAGAGAGGATCAGAATAGAAGAGTCGAAAGGATTTAAGAGGGTTGGCGTACCTCCGAAGTTGATTCGAGGAATGGCTTTGAAGGATTTAGGAAGAAGAAGCTGAAGAGGGGCGAGCCGAGGCCTCATGTAAGGCAGGATAAGCGGCGGTAATGGGAAGACAAAATGGAAGAACGAATCAAGAGAAAACGAAGATTGTAGATGAGGGGAGCTTTTTGCGGTAAAAACGTGATCAAAAAAGACGTCTTGAAGATCGCTCAGGATGAGTGAATGGGTTACGAGTGCACCAAATATGCAAAATTACTTAATTCCCGTAGGAATGTATATTTATGTACGTTTTCATAAAGTAGTATACAAGAAGACCAAAGCTTGGATGTTAGCTCGTTGCAATAAATCTTCTCTACGGAAACTGATTGAAAGAGAAGATGAAAATACATGATCGTACGCTTTTCCCTAAATTAATTTCTTAAAATCAGCTTTTTACCAGATTTCCTTATTGATATTTCTTCGATTTATATCAAACAGTTTATTTATTTTATATATATTATCTTTTATCAGTTTAGTGAAGAAGTTCTTATATTTTTTCGGGATACGTGTCATACTCGAGTCATGAGTAAATCCTAAATACACAGTTATCATTACCGGGTGATGATATTTATCTTTTTATGTCATTTTTTAAGATTTTTTAAAATACTCGGATGTAAATATACATTCAATCGATTAACATACATTAGAGCGTAGAAAATACACATTAAATGCATTTATTAAGATTCCGGAACAAGATTACGGTATTCTTCTGATTTTCTGACAGAAATGAAAAAATTATCTCAATATAAAATAACTTAAATTCGATATTCTCCTTCCGATATCTGTCATCATCGTTCTATCGATGTAGTAGTATCCACGAGAATAAACAATCTGATGCAATTGTTTACTATCCATACTCTGAAATGTTACATAAATCAGCGATGTTGACTAAAAATATCAATGAAGAAAAGACATCGAATACTGTTGAAGATACAGAGAGGCGAGAGATGATTTGAATTCAGTTCATGGATTTGATTACATTTGATTACATGCGATGCGTCTCGTACTAACTCTCACTCTCCTTAGTATTTAGTAAAGCCATTTTGGCCCACAAAAGGGTATATAATTCAAATCTCTTTAAGGTATCTAATCCAAAACTCGAGTTAACCGACTTAACTTTCTTGGTAATTCATATCATGAACTCTATCGGTCTTGAACATTTGTTCATCAACGTCAGTCCTTTTAAAGCTATACCAGAAGGCATTTGAAAAATACAGAGGAAATATCAGGATTTTTATTTGAAAGAAACAATCGTTAAAAGAAACAAATATTTAAGAACTGTTTCTCTTAATACTTATATTTATTTACACAGATTCGAGCCTATTAGGTATGAGGTTAATGAATCAATACGTATTAAGATTATTTCCTTTTTTGGCTAATTTGACCACTCTTTTAGGGATGTATAAAGGAAGTACTAATTTTCCGTGAAATAGCAAAGACGATGATGAAATGGAAGAAAATAGGAGGAGAAGCTATTTAGCTCATGACCTTAGGAAAAGGAGAGAGGGAATCTATCTCCGGAATTAAACGTCGAGAATCGGAGGCGGGGAAAGGATGAAAGAGGGTGCCTTGGATTGGACCAACGTAAGGTACTGCCTAGTAGGAGAAGATTAAAATGTTAGGGAAAGAAGGGAAGGAGAAAACCTCACAAAGAGTGGATGGGAATGGCTAGGGGATAAAGAAGAGAAAGTAGGAAGTATTAAGTAAGATGGTGTTGTTTAACAAGAAAAGGAGGAGTACGGATTTTAGGGGTGTAGCTAACCTTTGGTTGCGAGCTGCGGAGAATGAATTAGTCCCCCGGTACAGGAAAAGAGGGGAACTGCAGGGAATGGATAAGAGGTGCGAAAGCGGAGGAAGGAATTTCCGTGTTTTGGATAGGAGGTCATTTGGCAAGGAATGCGCGATGTTTCTACCTCTAGGGTAAGAAGGGTCGGAGAAGATTGTCACAGCGAGGGAAGTATGAGAAGAAAACGCAGCTGAAGAAAGGAATATGAAGCGAATGAATGAGGAACCGTTTTACTCTCAGTATTTTTCGTACGCCGTCTTCGGTTATTTACAAAAGTAGTTCAGAGTACGCAGGAGAATTACCTTCATACCGCCATGTTGCCACATAATTCTTGCTTTTCTCCCTGGGAATCGATTAATCTTGCGAGTTGTTTTGCATATTTTAGAATTTTTAGTATGATACGCTGAGATCTTCCAATAACTCGACTTTCGAGGTTAGATAGAAAAGGCTAGCTCGAGCCTTACTCTGCATAATAAGTAGCACCCTAGTAATAAAAATGTTGCTTATATTCCAATAACAATAAAAAATGACTTCATCCAAAGCATTTTTTTCTCTGGACGGAGTAAGTTTATGTTTTTCTTAGGAATAAAAACATGAAAAGTTCCACCAGGTTTTTCTTGAATGATTCAGTTGAAAATTTAGTGACTGATCACCTTTTTAAGTAGCCTTTTACGTTCTCCTCTCAATTAAATACTTCGATCCGATGCTGGAAATGAGTCATAAGACTGATGAGTTTGGAATTGGTAATTTATAGCGACTGTCATCTTCAAGAATACCAAGTTCGAGGTTAATAGTGAAGAGACGGATTTGTAAGTAAGATGCATTTCACTATAAAAAAATACTCGACTAAGACATAAACACGCAACGAACGAGTGAAACATTGACTCTTTAACCTCTTAATGAAAAGGCGATACTTATTTATTGTAATTTATTCGAAGAGAAAAATTTTATTTTAATATATATATACTCCCTCACGGATGAGGGTATTAAGTGCACACAAAAAATATATAATTATCCTTAATGCGCTACGATAGTAAAGGATAAAAATGCTCCTTCATATCAATCTAATAACATGGTGAAAGAGAGGGTAATGGCGTATAGTATAAGTTTCCCCTTTAAATCCCCGTTTGAAATTTAAGAATGGCGAATGAAAATGCGATGTAGATTTTAGTTCTTTGCAAGATATAATTTATGCAGCAAAACTGTTTGTGGTATAAAAAATAAGATAGCTCATTTACACTCGCTAAGGGTATTCGCTCAAATTCCGTCATTTATAGATTTTTATAGCCAGAAATAAGAACTTTCATAAAATATGGTAACTTGGGCATTCTTGTAAGCGGAGCAACGGTATTTGATGTGAAGATTTAGAATACTGAAGATTGTCTGCAAGGCTCCGAGAAAATCAACCTTAATTACTAGCTAAATGCTTTCATACGAAATTTCTTGCAAGTATTGGTGTTTCCAAACTAAGAAATAATCTACGAAATATTCTATCCATATCGATGGATGATTTTTCTAAATTCATTCCATGTAGACTCTTGGGTGGAAACTGGCTGTTATTTATCGTATATTCCGAACTTGTTATACTCGTATGTTTACCACAGCTGCTCCTAAACAGACTCGACAGGTAAGAATGTCTCATTGAGACATTAAGGAGTTAGTTATAGACGTATTGGGTTCAAATATCATGCAGGTACTTTCTATATCTTTCTCGAGCAATAATTTGTTTTTATAAAACCTAAGAATACCTCTGAATGGAAAGATAAATTTAGAAAATTCCACCCTTCCCTTTTCTTCAGGAACAAGTATGCTGTGGAGCACTTTTAAATCCTATTTGGAATTACATCATATTTTGAACTGAAATTATATTTTATTAGCATTTTTATCGACATACCGAATACTTTTAAGAACAATTAGGATAGAGAGGTATCAGACGTTATATATAATCGATTTTCGTTTTGTTCATTCGAAAATACTGGAACATTTTTACTTAAATATTAATTTTTCACCTTTTTAACTGACTGTCTCCTGTTACAGTTGAGGCATTATTTTAGCATAAAAGTTCAGTCTGCACATTTCTGATGAATGAATTTCTAATGATGATGGGTGATAAAGTCTGGGAATATGGAGAATATAACTTTTTTAAAGTTCCGATTAACTCTAAAAGAAATCATCCTTGTAAATAAATAAATGAAATTACAGTAACATCAAAGGTGACGTAAACTTAATAGCAGAACTGCTCAAAAAATTATTGCATGAAAATAATTGGTTAACAGCATTTACCTCCATTATAAGAACGACTTTGGAAAGTTTATTTTGAATGATATGGGAATGGAGTTTTCTCTTTCGCAAGTATCGTCTCCTGTTTATCTTTTACCTATTTCCCTTCCTGAGTACTCCATTTTATTTTCTTAACCTGTTTTCCGCTCTTTCCTCTCCGCCGGATGCTTACCCAACCTTGCTCTCATCGGTCCTCCGGGAGCCCTCCGTAAAAGCTTTCCCCTTTGGTCTCAAACCCTCATGTTTCCCGTGCCTTCGGGTTTCGTTTTTCTCTGGGATTTACTCTCTTTCTATTCCGGTCAACATTTTTCCTCTCCGCGAACAACAGCCTACAAAAATTTACGTGGCAATTTATCACAATTCAGTGTGGAAGAGTCCTCATGTTGTACTGCGAGAATTATTTACCTTGCCCTCTGACGCATGAATCTTCTTTCCTAAGAAGAGGAAAAATTGGCTGGGTACCATAGGTTACTCACCGCTTTTATCAGATTATAAGAGTAAGTATTGAACAGTTTATGATCCGATATAAAATCAACACAAGTGCAAATTTAAAGATTTTGATGAAAATCAAAAGATTCAATAATTCGGGTGTCTTTCCGGCTTGTCATCTACGAGAAGATGAATTTCTAGGTAGAAACATTGAATTGCATGCTCAACAAAATTCATCGAAAATCTACTTTTTAGTCCTGATATGTTTGAATCAGAGAAATATGTCTAGTACTAAATGAAATAAAGTAATATATTCATCTTTCAAATTTAATGCCATCAGAGAAGGAAGAACATTGATGAATGAAGTAAGCTGGTTTTAGAAAATAAGAAAAATATCACGTAAAGAAGTTTGAAAAGGTTCCACCAAGAGCGTTACGTCAATCAAAGGTACTGTTCATTTGGGCATTTTTTTTATTTTTCGTTTGAAACCGCACCTTTTAACTAAAGGTAGTATAAGGTGTTAAAGACTTCAAGCGTTTGTTACCTCAATCATATGCATGCGGTTGTATCTAAGGACTGCAAGGAACGGAACGCTACGCGGCTTCCTTTGTTACTTACGATGGAATTGGAAGCGAAGCTCTTTGACGATTAACCGATAAATGGTCGATGAAAAACCTTTCTTTTGGAAAGAATTTACTGCGCTAAAACTACTCCCGACTCCATCCTGGGTCCATCGATAAGTCAATCCCACATTTTATTGTTTCATGGGGCGTGGGTCCTTTCCCAAATGAGTGAAATAGTTCAGATGACCTCAATGACCCGAATCACCTGACATCTCAATTTGGGTCTACTCCTCACACGCCCTCTCGCTTTCTATCTTTCCAATCTTTCTTTTATTCTCTTTCTCGCAGACAATTCTCTCTTTAGGAAAGAGGAATAGATGAGGGGTAACTGCGAGAAATGAAATTTATGGTATTTAGTAGAAAGATACTAGAAATACCAAGTAAATTATACCAAGTTTTTTGAAATACCAAGTAAAGCTTTTTTGTCTCAAATCCTATCCAAATATCTTAAAGTTACTTCTTGACCTCTACTAGAACGGAAATAGCTTCATCTGGAGTCAACATTACCCTTCCATGGACTTTTTATTTTTCGCCGAAGATGGAAATGCATGGTGTTTTGTTCTGGTGGAATAGCTCAATGGATAGAGCAACCGACCGGCACTCGCATGGTGTTTTCAGAATCCAAACTGAAGGCCTTTAGTTTAACTGAAGGTATTAATAATTAACTAAAAAGCAAGAACCAAATATTGTTTAGTTCTTTGTTCATCCTAAATGGGTGTTGTATTCAACTATTGTGTTTACCCTCAATGAGAAAGTCTCTTTCCATGTGGATCGAAATATTTTAGTGAAAATCTAAAGATGATGATCTAATTTTCACTAGTTCAAACAAGGATTATTTGTTATGTCGGTAAGGCATCGTTCAAATGGTTAATCGGGTGCAAGCTGACATGGCCTCAATTTGCTCGCAGCTGCTGGGATTCCGCATGAAGCATCTTCGAATCGGGATCTCCGTATCCCTGGCGACGTCCCTGTAAATCAATTTGAGATTGGCATTGCAAACTCGCGTTTGTGTTTAATTGACCAGATCTTGAACTGGTTTATGAAAATTCGTCGTGAATTTATGGAATGCTCTGACACAGCTGTCGTCACACAAATTGTTTCATCAAATAGGCTCCTGAAACAAATTATTCCATGCCGTGTATTACGAGCATTATCCAATAATTTTACTTACCGTCTATAAACCGATTTATGTAGACGAAAAACCAAAATGATCCCTTAAGCCTCTCTTAGCGAAGCATCTTTTTCCAAGGAAAGTCAAAAAGAAAAACTTAGACACTCGTAATATTTTTAGGCTTTTACGATAAGATTTTACGGGGAGTAACTTTTCTTTAACACAGTTAACATATTTTTCAATTTTTGGAACAATTTTTATACTAGCATAACCTTTTGGTTTATAGGTGAAATTAACTTTAAAACGATTAGTATTTTAAGTTTAGAATATGAAAAAACGTGGATAACCCTTTCATCTCATCAGCTAAGACAAAATATAACAATATAATAAACAGTGAGATTAATCCATTTATTATTACAGCGTCGGAAGATAAGATGTTGGATCTGAAAATTATAAAATATTAACTCCATTAAATATAATATCCTATTCCCGCAATTGTCTTGGAAGATTGATGCAAATTTAACTTTTTTATATGTATCTCCTAAATTTCTTTTAGTGATAAACTTAACTTATACGAAGGTAATTCCATTTAGAAAAATAATTTAAATCATAAAACCTAATTACTTTTCTAAACGTGTATTTTTTTGCAATCAAAATTTGAGGAGTTAATTTCAAGGACTGATCCTGTTGACCTAATATTTGCCGGAAACCTATTCATGTTTAGGTATTCAGAAGTAAAGACTTTCGTTGTATACCTTTCAATAAGAAGGTACAACAGGACTAGAAAAATGACGAAAAGAAACGAATAGCAAACCTCCCGCAATGCTGCCATTCATTGTAGATTATCCCGCCGGCATCTCCACGGGAAACAAACTTTCAAGCCAATGGAAGACCGGAATAGGTCATTGTAATTCAGCAACGATCGAGCATATTCATTCACAAGTTCGACCCTCTTTCAGATGGGAATGCGAGGATCGATGAATTAACAGAGTAAAAAAAAGAGCAGGAAATAATTAAAGAGACCAGCATTGCTGGAAGTAGGGCTAGAAGACGGAGAACAGGGACTTTTGCACACACAGTCCAAATTTCCGATGAGGAGGAAGGCAGCCCACGATGAAGTATTTGCACCCTCTGGGGAAACCTTGGAATGCTCCATTTCAGTCATTTGGGAGGAGGGGTAGAAGTACTGAGAGGAAAATGAAATTGAAGAGGATCAAAATAGAGGGAAAATTCAGGATGGTGTAAAGGAGGAAAGGATGACTAATTGCCAAATGTCGTGAAATTTAACTAGGAGTAAATTTTGTATCAAAAAATGAAAATGCTGAAATAAGTACATATCTTTCCTTCATTCAGAATAAAATTTAAGTTCCTCGATACCTCAGTCGTCTCTGTCGACTTTAAAAAATGAAAATTTAAGGCGGGTATTTTTCTTCCATAATGCATGCAATTCTAATCAGAGTAAATTACTGTGATTAAGTTGTTTCTTGATTATTTCAAAAACTTCCTATTGAATTATATGCAAGAGAAGCTATTACAGGAAGATAATTTATTTCAATTTTTTTATGTTCAAGTTGAGTTTCAATTTATGATCGATTATATTCATATTCATTTTAGTAATTTTCCCATTTTTCTCATTTACTTAAAAATTCTTCTCGT
This sequence comes from Ladona fulva, assembly GCA_000376725.2. Lineage (NCBI taxonomy): Eukaryota > Metazoa > Arthropoda > Insecta > Odonata > Libellulidae > Ladona > Ladona fulva. Next base: position 1,891,777 of record KZ308327.1, on the reverse strand, counting down.
GAATGAGGAATTAAGAGATGATTTCTTTTCAATGCCTAAAGAAAGTTCTTATTATTAAATAATATTAATTAATAATATTATTAATAAGACAAAATTGTATCTTAGAAATAAGTATTTAAGTATTTCTGCACAACCCCGGAAACAACTAGGAGATTTTAGTGTTAGATTAATGTTTAAAATTAAATTTAGAATTTCTGGCCTCCTGAAGGTTGAAATATTGGATTTTATGAATTAGTTGGCGGTTTGTGTTGCGTATTAGAATATAATTTCTTAAATGCCATTTTGCGACAGGAAATGATGCAAAGCCAACCAGTTTTTAATTATACCTATAAAAAAAGATTTATGATGCGAGAAATGGGGGGAATGCCTCCATCCTCAGTTTATCCTCCTGGAGAGCGATATGATCCATGAAATACGTAAAGCTCGAGAGCGCTGTAGCCCAAATCGCGATGTGCTTCCAGCTCTTTTACTTTTTCGCCCTAAATCTTGCAAACCATGTGAATAAAGAATGCGTCCTCTCCGGATCCTTCTTTGCAGCGGGAAAAGATAACCTCCCATCTTTATTTCAGGATGAGATCCATTTGTATGCTCAATGCTCTTTGCCGTAAAAGACGCAGTTTACATGTTTCACGCAATGGGCGCGAGGAAAAAGGAAGATATGGTAACGTGGCAATGTTTTGCAATTGGCGATTGCTCGAGAGGACTTTGTTAGTGGATCAATGGCCTCCTATCAGTAGCAATAGCAATAGGATCTTCTTACCTATGATTCCTTTATTTTAGAATCTTTGTCCTTTTGAATTCTTGATACTAAATTCTGTCCTTTGCCAATCTCTGCTTATTCATTTCTAGCTACTAAAAATGCTTCGAAATAAAATGCGATAGTTTGCACTATTAAGATGACTTCATGGTTTTCCTTACAGTTTTGAATGGTAAATAAAAAAGCCACATCAATGTTGGAATAGAATTTGATGTTTTGAGTAGTCTTTCTTGTCAAACTTCAGAGTAAACCTTTATATATCACTGTCAATTAGGATTCCTCGGCTAAGCTTTTCCGTCCCTTATTAATTCTTTAGACTGGCCTTTCACAGTTACGGTATATGCAACATACTCAGTAGTAAATATTAGAATTAATGATTGTTAATCTCAATCTATAACATTAAATAAGGCATCAAATGTTTAAATGACAATGTCGCATGCAGATAAAAGCGAAATTCGAAAAGTTAAAGAACGAAATTGATGTATTTTCAAGCTTAGCTATTGTAATAGATTTGGTATGCCATTCTAAGTTTCACCTGATATCACGTCACTGTATATTTGAAAACGAATAGAATTCTATATAATATGTTATAAATCACAAAGAATAAGATTCATTTCCTCCCACTATTAGTTGATGAAGGCCACACGTTAGCTGTTTTATCATGTGTAAGAGTACACAAGTCTATGTTACGTGTGCTGAAAGGATATTTATAAACCTTACAGCGTACAATGAAGTTTATGTGAAGATTATGTCTTGAAACTAAATATAAACATTTTTAAGCTAATGTAAAAAAGGATACTCTCATACTTCTACAAATGAAAACATAGGTAATGAGTTTGTCTACGTTTTATCATAAGTTTTACAAATGGTAAAGCTTCTTATTTAGAACTGAATCCACATCCATGTTTATAGAGGCTTAAGTGCAAGAAAAACACCCTCTTACCCTCGTAAAACGGAATGAGAAAAACCTGCGCAAACATACCGATAATCATATTTAAAATGTGTGAAAGATCAAGATGAAAAATATAAATACTAATTCGACAATAATAATGAAGTATATACATAAAATAGTAGACAGTATGCATAGCGACAAAAATTTAAAGAGTATAATAACAATATTTTATTCCTTCTTTTACATAAATATTCTTAACAAAAGAAGGAAAAGGGGAGAGGAGGAATGTCTAAAAATCAATAGCATTTATTTTTCATCATTTATATTTTTATTAGTGATTATTCCTTTCCTTTTTAGAAACATAACACAGGTTCGTTTTTCAGTGCTTCTATTCAAACAGTATTTTCCTCTCATCCCTCCGGACCTGTCTCCTCTTCTATGTGATCGGACTGAGAGCTGTGTTTTTTCATAGCAATTTACGGTCCGCTTGGAGAAATCTCGGCTGCGCAGTGCGGCTTCACTTGGCGGAGTCCCAGCATCCTCTTCGTCCGAGAGAGGGTATATGCTTGGGAGGATAGTAGATGAGGGAATACAGGGAGAGTTTAGTGATGGAGATTGGAAAGTGAGGAAGGTTGTGGTGATATATATTTTCTCGTCCATTGCGCTTGATTCGTCTCCAGAGGATAGTGAGCATAAGGGATTGGATTTAGGAGCCGATAGGCATACAGCTTATGTCAACCCTATCAGGAATCGTGACGTAGGAGTAAATTATTATAGAGTTAAATATTGCCCGCGATAACCAGATAGCAGATAAAAAAGGATCATTCTGCCTACTTCGACTTCTTCCGGTGTTTTACCTATTATTGTATTGTGATTACCAAAAATGCGTGAAAACTCATCAAAGGTCGTTGTTAATTGTTTAAGTAAGCAGGCTAGTATTCAGTGGCGTAGACTTCATCGCTGCAGTCAAGCCTATCTAGATTAGTATAATTCCAAGGGCGTTGAAACGGTAGCCATTTCTGAGACAAAATAAGCTGCTTAAGTTAGATATTCAAGATTTATATCAATGCTAGATTGAAATATTTCTGCAAAATTGTTGAATTATTTCAACGGAGGAACGTTGACTTAAAAATAGAAAATTGACTTAAAAAACAAAAGTTAAAATGATATTTCTTTACCTTTTTTATCTGGTTGTGCGCCATATATAGCTCCGGTAGAGTACTTCTCCTCCAAAAATATGACCAGCTTTTGTACCGGTGCTTCAAAACTGTTTGCTAAAGAAATGTACTATTTTTTAATGGCAAGCTCTAGAGGTCATAGAAACTACTTATGGCGAAAATTGATGAAAATGATACTTTGGGAGAGCTTGCATTGTAGACAAGATCATTTCCTTTTCCTCTCCAAACCTGCCGCTCTCCAATTTAACCTCTACTCCAGAGGAATAGGAAGAGACAATTGTTGGAGTGGACAGTGCCCCACACGATATGCATTATGCGCCACCCCATCCCATTCTCCTTCTACTCTTTCTCTACGAACATTTTTCATTTTGTCCAGTTGAGGAAATAGACGAAGTTTTATTACTCGGGTTAAAATGAATAGAAATGAGATTCCAAATTTAGGTCGGTTGCCTCATTCTTGGTCTCAGGGCAGATATATCTCTCGACCTTTATGTTTGCCTTGGAGAAGTTGTGCTCCGAGAAAGAACCCGTTTGGTTCTCTAAGAAAAAAATTCGTGCGGTCAGCTCAGATTTTCCTATTCATCTGAAGTGAAATACAGAAAATGACGGACCTTAAGAGAATTCGCAGCGCACGTCGTATTTTCCTTTAAGTTGGCTAAAATGTTTTAATTGTGTTTTTAACGTAGGTTGGTGAGTACTTACTCATTAGTTTTTCATTAAGAGTTCGAGCTGACGAGTTAACTTTATTTTTAGTGAAAAAATTAGAAAATAATTTGATATTTATAGTAATAACGCTTATGATTTATTCCAAGTTAACAAATATAAGCTAGTTTTGAAGAATACATCGATCTAAAAAATCGATTTTGATTATTTTTTCGAATAAATATGTGGCACCTCAACCTTTAAGTACAAAGACGAAATCATAACATAAAAAAGTTTTTGAGCTACAGGGATCTAACGGAAAATACGAGCTATTTAATTATCTTTAAAGATTGCACTCTGTAACGCTAAGTTTTTAATCTTTGTTACTTAGATAATAACCGCTTTGTAGACATTAAATAAAGGCCAGGAAACATAATAGCATATTTCTCCTAGTATATGGAAATAAATATAAATCATTTTTGATGAGAATGCAGCATGTCTACCGCTGGTCCGCTCATCCGCAAAATATATTAGCAGATTTAATGAATCATTCTTGAGTCTCCTTGATCACATTTTTATAAACTCATGATTTTTAGCAAACTTAAATTTTTTATCCTAAAATTTTGTATCGGTGAATAAAATAGGTTTAACTCGCCAAAAACCTGATACGATCGCCCTGGAATGTATCTTTTATTTCGCATAAAACTTAATTTTATTGCGAACTGAATAGTTTTTCCTTTCATTTCCATTCCTAGTTTAACGGTGCGTGTAGATATTCGTTTACTTATGTGTGTGTGTTTCATGGATCACACCATTTGTATAATAATGTTAGTAAAATACCTCAGTTAAAGATAGCTATTTTCGTTCAATATTCTTCATGACGGGTACCTACCACAAAGTCGAGGCCAGAATGTTAGATTTCAAAAATGTTGAGCCAAAACAAACAATACTCTCACGAATAAGGAAAGGGAAGGGAAGTAGGAAACGAATGATTGAGATAAATACTTAGATGGAAAAAAGTTTGTCTAATTTAGAAAGAATTCTTGCCGGGCCTTAAGATTAATAACATCCATTCCCCACGACCAATGAAGTCGTACTTCCGCACTATCAACTCCCTAATCCTCCATTTACCTATGAATTACCGTTGAACCTCGAATAATTATTTACGGAATCCATAAAGATGCTTCCATGTTAGGATCTTGCATCGATTCTCCAATACTGGCGGCGAATAGGGAATTAGCGGCTCTCCGCGCAGTTTCAGTATCTAGGAGACACATTCACCATACCCATTAACTATTCCGTTCTTCACTTCGGACCAAACGTTTGTTTCTGCTCCCTGACGCATGTATGTGCGCGATGGGTTCCCGCGCTGCTCTTCCACGATAGCTTCGTGAACGTCGTAATTGGAAGGAGAAGGAAAGAAGAGGACTTTCCTCCTTCTAATTCTGGTAGCCAATCCCGGAGAGCCGGTGCTGGCGATAAGCGCCCGCGAACCAAAGGATCGCTAATTACGGGATGACATGCGGTTGCGGGGTATCCGTGATGATACCTCGGAGGCCCACGATGGAAATGGAAGTCACCGGGAGCATAATGGCCACGGCGCTGCGCTGCAAAGAGTCAATATTTACCTCACCTTGCCTCCCTCTCTGTCTGTTCCTGTGTCCCTTTCTCTCCGCCCGCCTTTATTTCACCACATTTCTCTTCCTGCATTACCAACCTTCCCTCTCCTTCCTTTAAACCATTCCAATGGATGCGAGTTTGTTCCATAAGCAGCCGTGTACGCAAAGTAACTAAAGCAGGTAATGGGGTGTTGGGAGAATGGCAGGTGGCGGAAGGGTGCTACGGAGAGGAAGGATTGCAAAAGTGGTTTTCTGACGAAAGACTGAATGTGAGGAGACTCTTAGTAGGACTGGAAGACGTGAATCTCACGACTGTGAGAAGATGTTTACGACGACCTCGGATTTAAGCCCTGCAAATCTGGAGATGCCGAGGAAAGACGGTGCTATTTGAATGGGTTTCCGGAGGGAGCAGATGAGTAAATTATGTACTTTCAAGACGCTGGAGCTCTTCTTGTTAATTTTTGTTCGCGTAACGAAATCCTCGATACTTAATTATCTTTATAAAAAGAACGTTAATAATAGATGATAATCGGATAAAATCGTTTAGTTCTTGCATTCCTATGAGAAATATCTTAATGACATGGAATAATATTTTTATTTCGAATACAATTTTCCATTAAAA
>KZ308327.1:1872618-1886030 GCA_000376725.2 Ladona fulva | reverse complement strand
TATTATTATTATTATCTTATTTTAATGGAAAATTGTATTCGAAATAAAAATATTATTCCATGTCATTAAGATATTTCTCATAGGAATGCAAGAACTAAACGATTTTATCCCATTATCATCTATTATTAACGTTCTTTTTATAAAGATAATTAAGTATCGAGGATTTCGTTACGCGAACAAAAATTAACAAGAAGAGCTCCAGCGTCTTGAAAGTACATAATTTCCTCATCTGCTCCCTCCGGAAAGATAGGCACATCTTAAAGCCCCTTTCCTGAAAACTTAGCATCCAGGTCACGAATTCTTGTTCTGACAATCGGGCAGGCGATATTTAAATGAAAAGTTTTACGTTTTCCTGATTTACAGTTTGATAGTTCTTTAAGCCTGCCAAATATCGTAAGTTATTGCTACTCTCTCATAAGTTTATTCGTCTTATATTCCCCGTGAAGTATAGATGATGGAAATTATTGTGTGCATATTATTGAGAACATAAGCGGCACGAGATATGGGTGGTCCGGACTGTTGAGCAGGTCGCTGACTACTAATAGATGAAAAAATTTTGACACGTGGCTTATTGTGGATTAGTTTTACTGCCGGTTCCGATCTACCTGAGAATTATGTGTCGTCTACATCAAATTTATATGACGAACCTATAACAACCTTCCTCAGGGCTGCTCCAAGGATGCCCTGAGGAAGATGACAAAGATTGTCATCGAAACGTTGGCAACAGCAATGTTTCCAGATTTTACCTGGTTGGAAACCCGAGAAACCTTTTTACAAGCAATCCACCAGGAAAGCCTAAGATCGTTCTATAACAAATTTTCTTTGGGTAGTTTAATCCTAGATGAAATTTTGCATAATCGATGGAAAATTGTTAATAGAAGTCACGCAACCGTTACAACGTTGCGTATCTGAAGGATTTTCATGATATTTTAATTAACTTCGATTATCATTTTAATGAATTTGTTGATTGCTATCCGTATCACATCTTTAGCGAAACACTTCCTCCGTTGGTATGCATACGTATCATCTTATATTCCATCTTTTATTATCCAATCCGCTTCCTAATTTTTCGGATGATAGTTGGAGTTATAGTGATGAATTTACCTCATCGCGTATTATTTTCAGATGACTCCAAATGAATACCGAAAATACTCTCAAATAATAGACATCATTTAAAGAAGAAATTTGTTCATAATATTGAGTGAGTGCGCCTGAATTAGACTTTAAACAGGGCGCCTATGCACTTAACGCCTGCTCTAATTCGAAGATCTGCGTTTGAGGAATTATGTGCATTAAACAGCAATGAATGATTATTATTCTTGCTTGAATCATAACAATAAATTACATATTTTTAAATCTGTCAAAAATTAAGATAGTTGCATGATGTCGCGTTAGTTGGACCAAAAATAATTGTTCGTGATCGTGAAAATTAAATAAATTTAATCGAATAATAAAATAAACACCTACCTACTGTTTTAAATAGATGTTGCACTTGCATAGCAAGTGTTTTATAAAATAGATTAAATAAGCGATCCAGCGCATTAAATATCATGAATAGTTATCCATGGAACTGGCGTAAGTGAAAAGGGGATTTCATTTGTTTAGAAATTGAGATTAAATTATGGTACGTTTATGGTCACAAAATGGAGCAATTTAAATAAAGTGAGCTGTATAATTAAACAAGGGGAAGGCTTTGAAAAATTGTTACAATAAGATAATGCGGGAGTGATATTGGCCGTAACGTAAAATGGGCGAGAAAAGGGCGTGAAGAGCGAAGTAATATAAGAGGATAAAACACGCTTGTATTTGAAAAGGCTAATAGGAAAGAGGTGAGTTGACGATAAGAGTGATAAAACTTCGAAAGAGTGTTTGGGATTGGGTATAGGCGTGCATGGAAACCATTCCATTTGCGCCACATTTGGATCCTTTCCTTCGATTGTTGCGAGGGAGTGGAGGGGAAAGGTATCGTAGATTTTTTTCCCTTTTACGAAACGACGAGGTAATTGGGGAGTAAGCAGTCGTCAAAGAGGAAAAAGGTTTTGCGAGGTCAATGAGTTGGCGTGACCTTTTACTTCGATTTCCCTCGCTTTTATCGTAATCCGTATTAGGCTCAGAGTAATAGATATCTCCAATTTATAGGATGCTTCCTACGCTGAATTTTTTAATTTGATTTCCTTCTCTTCCAATGACTATTCTCTTCGGCTTATTTTAAGGAGATGTATTGTTTTGCATAACTACTTTTTGTTCCTTTTTGAGGCTAAATATAATGCAAAATGTGTATATCAATAAATATACATAATGCTGTCTAACGCCTTGACTCGGTTGGAGACCCGAGAGTCATTTCTTCATGCTGTTCACCGGAAAAAGCACGAGATCATTCTTAATACACATAATGATCAAAGTATTTAGGAACGCTACATTCGTTTATTTGGCAATAATAAATTCGTGAAATTCCTCATCAAAGTATTTTGTTTAACTCTATGAACAACGCAAATTATAGCCACATATTTAATTTCAACAACATAGTATCGCATTTTTAACAGCATCGTAAAAATGCAAACGTCAAATTCATGAGGAAAAAATTCCCGTGGACCGTGAGCGACGAATTAATTGATGAGAAATCGACGAATATCTAATTTTTCCAGGCATTTTCATAATAAGATTGGCATGTTAATTTAGTCGTTACTTCTCTATAAAAGAGTGACAGATTCAGGTATAGAAACTTTTCTGATTTATGGGAAGATGAGTCGTGAACAACTACGATCGTACGTGTACGTATCGTACGATCAAGAGATGATCGTTAAAAAGCCTTATCTCTCTTAAAAGCGACAAAACAGTTTCTATCCTCTTACCCTTTGCGATAAGATGGAAGTTAACCTTCCCGCAGACTCCATCTGGGAGCGACGTCATCCTCCATCTTGTTCTCCTCTAACTCCATCTCAAGTCCATTCCCGGGACCAAATAGTGAAGCAGTCAGTCCGGAAGACTTAAGGACCCCAAGGAACCAGTTGAGTGATTTCGTTCGGTCTGCTCCCTTCTTCGGACGATCGCAACTCCCTCATCCGCACCCCAAAACCCCTCTATCTTCTTCTCCTACGACCTCAGGTTTTTCTGCTACACGCATCGCTTCATTTAGCCCCTCGAAAAATGAGGTCCGTTGAATTTATTTCTTTCCTTGCATCGGAGAGGTCTTAACTGGGTGGGCCATTGGGTTAGAAATGACGTCTCGGACAGTAGCAAAAAAGATATTTGAGTTCACTAGAGCGAGTCTTATTCCGGAAGTTACTACTTAGTTCTACCGCGTAAATATCTATATATTGGTAATGTAAGCTTATTGTTTCCCTGATTGCACAGCTAATTCATTTCTCGGTGGTATTCGTGAGGTGTGTTTGGATTGGTTTTTTTAAATACTACCGTTTCTATAATGTGCGGAGAATCTTAATCTGCTCTGAAATCGTCTTTCAACCATTTCAGCATATTACTTACATCTATCTGATCAATTGCAGTCCACTGACAAGGAGCTCAGTTTTTTCTGAGTTTAACTTTCAGTTATCGATTTTTTTATAGTTCGAGAGTGGAAGTTGTAATTAATGAAGAAGTTGCGATAAAATACTGAAAGCTCCTCGAGTTGTACGCTACGGTTGATACTCAAAATTTCAATACTAGTTGTACTGTTTTGGATAACTTTCTCATATCTAAATTGCATTTCACTTTTTGCTTGCTGTCTACCGTCAAGTAGATGAAACTAAAAATATATTCAAAGCGATCAATTTTTCTTGATAGAGAAAAAATCGCTTGTATTTTTTATTTACTATATACTATATTCTCCACATGAATTTCTGCAAGTATCTTTCCTGCTCGAATAAAATAAGGTTAATGAAATGTAATTGGAAATAAAATATACGAAAAATTAAGAAAAGAGAGTCAAGATTAAACGTAATTATTATTAGCTTCTTTTCATTTCTGCCTTTCTTTTATTCCTGTATTGATTTCTTCCCTACATTTACACATCTGATTAGTCGTAAAAACGAAACAAACGAGCCATAAAATAAAGGTTTATGATATCTCTACCGTAAATTATACCGATTTGCTGCAGATATTCAGAATTTTCTCATAAGCCCTTCAAGCAGTATCTCGCGATGCCCTTGTAGAGTAACGTTGAAATGCGTGAAGCTGAGAGTAATTTCTCTGTCGGGAGTTCTGGGGAAAATTCACCTAATCCATTACAATCAAATTCGCCTAAATTTAAGGAATGATTTAAGCCAACGCATAGATTCCTTGGTTAGTTCTCTGAACTTCCCTCTTTGTTCATCCTCCTTTTTCTCCAAGAATGAATTAGTACCAACTTTCAATCATCAGTAATCATCTGTTATAAATCTTTTCATCTTAAGATGTTTCATTCCTCTCATCAAAATAATTTCCATGGTTCTCAGAATCGCAATCCCCATAGATTGTGAAAATGCTATTTTCATATGCCATAATGGGATGTTAATATATTTACAGTGAGAATAATGTTAATATTGTCGAAAAGGTTGTTGACCATTGTGTAATATGTTACATTGATGGTTGTTTCGAGTTTGCCACTAGAATATCAAGCCTAACTTTATTCTTCTAGGAATAATACAAATGTAGCTCGTATGCAGATTTATAGTATCTTAAAATATTCTCTTGCTATCTGAGACAGAAAATTTCATGCGATGGCGTTCGCTGAAGATAAACGAAGGAAATGATAATGTCATTAATTAAAAAGCAGGGTTCCATTCTTTCGTGGAGAAAATTTAAAAATGATTGTTCATTCAATTCTCTGATCCTCTAACCAAGGGGAAACAGTCGGACTATTTATCTCTGAAAAAATCTTCCTGTTTGCAGGAGAAATGCAAATCATAAGCTTAGTCCTCATGCCCCCCTTAAGTTTATTGGATGCGCCCGTGGATTTGCTTCTGGAATCATGTAATTTTTAAAACTTGAGCATGCATTCTGCCTCCAATGCTTAAACGGGTGTGTATGGGGGGATCGCCTCGTCTCTCCTGCTGACTAGAGGCCCCGGAGGAATCAATCACTTCTGGCGATGAAGAGCGCTTAGCAGTTCGGTTGCGCGCGCATCATGAATACAACTCTTCTCTATGGTGACGTCATACTGGAAGTGGGATTGCTGGCGCCATGCGAAAGGGACGCTGTCGGTCCTAAAGGATGAGAAGAAGAATTGAATAAACCAAAAGAGAGAGAAGAGAAGGAAATGCTGTGTTACGGATCGCATGTATATGCATTTAAAAGGAATATGGGTTTTGGTGTCTTAGATACCTATGTAACTTCGTCGAAAATATTTGCCTAACAGAATACAATATAATTTAAATCAATATCAGTCTACCGTGAATTTCAACTGAGTATTTCGTTGCATCTTCAGTTAAAACTACAATATGCTCCCTTTCAACATTTTAGAATCTAATATATCCTTCGCTTCCCTTTAAACTGGATTCTTTCACTAACAACATTTTCTCTCATTTGAATGTTGTACACAACATGTTTCCAATGACAATAATCGCTCACTAAAACCGGCACGTATCCTAAATTTTTAACGTTTACATTCTAAAGATTTCCTTCAATTGACACAGATCTGAAGCTGTAAATAACTTCTTATGCTAAGATAAAATAAAAAAGATAGATAGATCCTTTGGACGGACGGATGGATCCTTTGTCAACCTTTATTGGCAAGGTTAGGCCTAAGGATAGAAATATAGCTAACACCGAAATTTTTGCTAAAACCAAAATTTTGAATGATATTTGAAGTGGTATCTTTTTGTTATCTTTTTATTTGATTATTAAAATAAAAAATATGGTTAGATAATTTTAATGTAACCTAATCACACGGCATAATTTGAGAGCAGATTTTAAGTTAGTAGTGAAATAAAAATGGCTCAAATGTTTATGATTGATTTTTAAGATTATATTTGGATTATAATTTGGAAAGATCAGAAAGTTAGGGAGAAAGAAGATATGAATGTTAGTCTATAAAGAAAAATATTCACCAAGGTCTGTAACAAAACTCTGGAGTTACGAGTAAACAGGATATGGAATAGAAAAGGAGCAGAAGGGAAAAGGTTTGGGTGCGAGTCGGCAGTGTGAGATGGAAGCAGAAGAGGATAAGTGGGATTGAAGATGAAAAGAGAAAGGAATGGCAACGAAAAAAGTTGAAGAAGCGACGGCCGGACACTGATTCTTGTCTGAGCTTCTCGCTGAGAGTGGGAGAAGTAATCTGCGGTCCGCTTTTCCAACCAGAAATCTCTCCCTATGTCTACCTCCTCTTACAGCTGTGCCTTCGTTCCCCTTCTCTGCTCATCTTCGGATGTCCACCTTTATTCCTTTCTATCTCTGAATATGAAAATGGTGTAAAGTGGAAAAGGCCTTCAATCGAGGATTTTTCAGAGATTTATCTTTAAATCTATGCAACCGTATTTTCTCCTAGGAGACAGGTTTAAATGGGAATGTATATTAGATGAGAGATAAATCATAGAACTAAATAAAAAAGTAGGAATAAAAATGTATTAATAAGAATTTTAAATCCTTATCATATGTAAAAAATTGAAATCGTTAAAATAAATAAGTTTCGGCATTCATTCGTCTTTTATTACACTTGCAAGTCTAGAATAAAAATTAATCAACTGGCACTATGTTGCACCAAAGAAGTTTATTGTTCTCAAACTATTAACTAACTGAAATAAATGCGAGAAGAAATTGTTTAAGTATTAATTTAGATTCTGTTTTAGTTTCATAAATGTGGTGTAAATAATTTTCTTTTTGATAACCCTGATATACTTTGAATGTTAGCATGTTACATTAGGCCCGTAAAATATGTTTTACAAATTCTTGTGTCAGAGGCCAGATCAGAGTTTAACATTAACATATAATATCCTAATTACAGAACTATATATCTGAAAGACTTAATTTACATCAATGGTCACTTTCCTATGTTTACATTAATTTATAAGTAGTGTGACTTGGTTTCTGGTTAAGATTCTAATAACCCATTCGTCATGAAAACAAAATGTATCATATTGAGATTTTATCGAAGAAAATAAAATGATCAATGGATAAAAGATTTACCGCAAATGTAACCCTTTTTAGAGTCGACGCCTCCATTGAGGTTCGAAAATGTAACAATCATGGCTAAAACGCGAAATTACATCTGAAGGACCGCAATCGTATTGATGGTCGCATATTTTAAAAATGTAGCCAAATTCCGCTTATGAAACGTGAGGCAATTCAAGCTGCATATTTTGGAAACTGTGGAGTAGCATTTAAGTGGAAATAAGAGGAAACAGATACAATTCTTTGGAAATATCCTCGGAAAGGACAGAGGTTACATTCATATATACATATAAATCCTAAGACCTTTTCTAAGTGACTGTAAAATGAAAGTATCCATTGACATTGCGCTTCCTCGATGGAGAAGCGATACAAAAATGGGTCGGAAAATAAAAAGTTCTTTGCTTCCTGGATTTCCTTCTTTCGTTCTCGGTCTTCATTTCCCCGAGGAAAGAATTCTTTTCGAAAGAGATTTGCTTAATACTGTTTTCAGAACTCTATGCTAATGCTATGTTTATGCTGATAATAACATCGCGTATTTTTTCTGTCGTACCTCTTTCTCTAATGGTAATATTACAATATGGCAATACGTTGCAATTACTACGTATGACACTTCCACTTGAATAAAATTGTTCATGAAGAGTATTGCCCGTAATAAGCTTGAAAAATATCGTTCATATTATTTCAATGTCATCCTTGAGGAAAAATTTAGAATTCACGTATGTAATAACAAAGCGAGCACATATTTGGAAAAGTTTAGCGCCAGGAGCATATTGAACCCTGATCACTCAAAATTATGAATTAAAATTCCTTATATGAAACCGGTGGAACTTCTCTCAATCACATCCTCGTTCGATATATCTAAGTTGTCCCTCTATATATTATCACGTTCGCTGTGTTTCCTCGTTTTGGGAAGTAATCAATGCCATCATAAATCGACCGAAGTAAGAAGTCTACTGAAATTAAAACGCGGATTTGAAAGGAGAGCGAAAAAATCAACCGTTACTCGGTTTATTTCCTGCAAGAACTATGGTGATGATTAAGTAATTAATTTTAATTTTCTTCGTCAATCATAAATCCTTATGCTTTTTCTTCGGAAAAAAAACTTAGAAAAAACTTTGGAAAAAGAAGAAGTTTTATGTGTTTTTCCCATAAAATAAGTTTCTGTGGATAAATTTTGCATTAGATCTGATCTGATTTAAGATCCGTTTATGTTTTCAGAGGTTCTTGGTCTTTATGCATATACAGAACGCAATTCATTATTATTATTATTATTGGGATATCCTTTGAGTATTGAAAGCCCTTCTAATTTCAATGTGTATAATTAATAAAAGGGTGGAGACGGTACTTCCGGAAGGAAAACTGACTATAATCACCCGAATAACTGCGGTGGGGAACAGGAAAACACAAAAAAAAGAGCTGTTATTTTTATGAAGAAATCGCGCCGAGGAGTTTTAGAGAGGAAGAATTTCTAGGGCTAAGGCGGAGACGTATATTTGTATGCATTTATCACCAACCCATCCACATTTTATTTTTAAAGCAAACAATGTTACCCTTTGTTATAGGAAGGGTTGGCGTGGGAGAGGCATATTGAGGAACTCCTCGTTCTCCCTAGCAGTAAATCGGTCGTATGCACTTACCTCCCCCAATCCCCTTCACCAAACTCTTACCCTTCACCGATCCCTTTCCCTCAATCTCTCTTACCACTTCCCCATTTAAATATCAAGTGCCAAGCCTTTCTCTTCCCGGAACATTTTTTATCTCCTCCAAATAACAGTCAGTGGCGGAAAAAATAAACCGCCACTCTATGACTCTTCCCATTTCGTATTCCATTCGTTTTTTTATTGCGATTTTTTCCTTCTTCTTTCTCCATTTCCCTCCACAATTCGTCTGTCTGCCTTTTTCCTTGTATGTGTAGTTCTCTTCTTCCTCTAGAGTCCAAACAATTCTTAAGAGTCATACTGTCACACTCCTCCCGACCCGAACTCACCCCATCGAAGCCTCTTCCCCAAAAGAGACCTAAATTCTCCACCCCGTACCTCTTACAAGTCGATGCTCTGCCCCTCTCGCCCCATGTCCGCCCCCTTGTCTCTCCTGATTCTTAAAGTTATGCTTCTCTTCCTGGATTCGATATTTGATGTATTTTTGTACTCGATTCTGCGTTTCCATCTCACAACTCTTGAAAGTTGTTATTTTTAAAGAATCAGTATCAATTTGGAATATAAATACCTGTTACTGTGTGATTTTTATTTTGTTTAAATTAGGATAAATTTTAATTTAACTAGATATTAATATAGAAAGATCTTATGCTTTCCCGGTGAATCTGTCTGAGAAATTCTTCACGGGTTTCCAGCCGAGTGAAGATAATTGGGAACTCCAACGTTTCTGCAGCGGCCACTGCTGCTATTCTCAAGGATGTTCATGATCAATGATGTCCTATCAGTTTTCAAATATTTACATTTTATAACTTTGCTTGACTGCTGCGTTCATATAATTACAATTACTTTCAGTGTTAAGAATATAGCCGAAGGATAACTAATAATAGTAACCAGCCGAACTGTTTTTACTTATTTCAATATACAAGTATACTTGTATACTTGTTGAATAACCGGGAAAATATGGAAGATCTATAGACTTTTGGTGAAACCACACAATTAAAATAAAGTTTTAGACTAAGTTACTATACATGAAGTAAATTGGGCTATATTTGCGTTGAGGAATCACTTAAAGATTTTTATACATCATTTTTATCTTTATAATTTGGAGCCTTGGTAATGAGGGAAAATGCGTTAATCTGAATCAATGCTGATGTATCTTCGTGAACTGGAATTCAGATTAATCAAGAATTTTGTAGTAGTAGTAGTAGTAGTAGTTTTGTTAAAAGTGCTTCGACAGTTTAGGTCATTTCGCACGTAGGCACTCACCGGGAATCGAACCCGGGACCGCTTTCACTGAAATCGAACGCGTTGCTCACTTGGCTATCGGGAGCCCAGAGAATTTTTTTCATGCAAATATATTTTCATGTTTTTTGCGCTTTTCTCTAATCCTTATGAATAATTTCCATTTTTCTGCATGAACCTGCACGTATCAATACTGTTTGATCGGTCCACTAACCCATACATCGTATCTTTATCCAAAATTTGCTGCCTATCTAAGCCACACTTACACCCGATACAGATTTCTTCAGAAACATTCCTTTTTCGTCCTCCACAGTAAGATTTCTCATGGTTCACTGGTTTTGTATTTCAAGTAAGAAAATGGTTAGAAATAATTTGTTCCTTTGACGATAATTGTAGCTTCTACTTCCAACTTTGCAGCTATTCTTTTCGCTCCAACTTCCCTCGTTCTTTCATCCTCGCAGCCATCACAGTCCGTTTCACTCTTTGTGTCGAGTTTTACCCCTTTCGTGGGATTTACTTTTCATTACCTTTTCGCAAAATTTGTGTCACCTCCGACGAAAGTCACCAGCTCTTCTCTCTATCCTTCCATTGTCCTGTTTTTATTCCACCGTATTTACCATTCCCGTCAACGTTTCCGATCTTCAAGAATAGCCATTCAGTCGCTCCTCTTTATGCTAAGTTAAACATCATCCGCATCCTTCCTTCACAAACTATGTCAACCACGAATACAGAGAAAAAGATTATGGACGTTCAGAGCGCCTTTTTTTCCTCAACGAATCATGCAGACGTCTCTCCGTATATTTTTCTCGATTCCTACCAAAAGTGCCATTAGTGTTCAATACTCTCCTCCACGCACTATGAGATATCTTAAAATGTAGTATCAAATCTACTCCACTATTTCTTTTCTGAGGATCTGAGGGAGTGAACTCAAATACACACAATACTTCTGAAGACTACTTTTTATGTATGCTTTAAAGCTACCGTTCTTTACCTTTGATAAAGTATGGCAGTCAGTACTAGCTAATGTTAAATTATACTGATGAAGATGAAATTATTTTAATTTTGAGTTTTAAAATGTTACACCCTCACCATCCATCACCTACTCTTAAGGAAGCCTAATAAGACTAACTGTATAAAGGCAACAATTTGTTCAACTGTTCAATTGTATACTCGTATTTGAACTTAGCTCTGTTTTCAGTGATGGCATTCAAGCAAAGATAGGGAAAGTGAATTGATTCTGGCACAAAGCCATGAAATCCCCGCATACTTTCTGAAATTCCTACAATGCAGGTTTATTCTCACTTTTAGGGTTAAATAAATGATTAAATGTGATAACTCTGTTGTATGTACAAAGCCAAACAATCTTTACGTTATCAGGTAATCAAACGATGTTGTACTTTGCAGACCTGAGGATGACAGTCCTAAAACTGGATGAATAGATATTCCAAATTTCTTGAAATTTTATTTTGGTCGCTCCTACAGAGGATCATTTCATTCACAAGGCGCAGAGACGATAATTTTTTCACTCCAAACCATAACACTCTCAATATCCTGCGAGCTCTGAGGTTTCAATGATTATATCTTTCGTATTTCCTTAATAAACTGCCTGGGATTCATTACCAAGAAAGAGTACTAAAAGGCCACATTTTAGGAAAATTTAGATATCTTTCGAAGAGCATCAAGGTTATCTGCAGCCTTAAATCATAGGTATGCACGTATGTCAGAGATAGAGAATGAGAAGGAGCTTTGTTCTCTTTTTGCTGGTTTTCAAGCAATCCTTTCAACTGTTATAATTATCTTACCTCAGTTAAAAACTTCTTATTTTCTTCTCTCTCAATTTTTTTCTGTCTCTCAGCCACCTCTTTCATACCCTTCTATTTCCCTTTCGCTTCTGGTTCTTTAAGTCCTTCCCTCTCTTCCACCATCCAGCATGTGTGTCAACATGAGAAGGGAAAGATTCGATTCTATTGAAAGCGGCGGTGTAAGACAAATGGAAGAGGAGAGTGAGTTCGGAGGAATCGTGGAGGCAAAGTGAGCGGATTCTTATAGTCTCCCTGTTCTTTCCTATTCTTTC
Source organism: Ladona fulva (assembly GCA_000376725.2). Lineage (NCBI taxonomy): Eukaryota > Metazoa > Arthropoda > Insecta > Odonata > Libellulidae > Ladona > Ladona fulva. The sequence goes on along the minus strand of KZ308327.1, from coordinate 1,873,973 downwards.
TCTCTTACTCCCTGTCCCGAACCGCATTATATTTGCTCAGTATCTGAGGCAGAATGAAGCGACGGACGAGGACTGCCTTGTAAGTAAGTCTCGCTCGTGGAAATCTCAGAGAGGGGTTTCGGATAATGATTAAGCTTAGAGAAGAAGTTCGTCGCCGAGAAACATGTCCAATTAACTAGGTTCGCTCTAAGCTACGCTCTAACTGTAATGAACGGAAACCTTTGCCCTACTGATGTAGAAACCTTGCATCAAACATCTACAAACAGTTTATGCACTTTTAAATATAGAATAACGATTACATATATGCTTATATTATCATGTATGTAATAGCTTTGGGATTGATTTTTGAAAAGACTAACTTTGTTTTCCTTTGTTTTACACTACTTCCACGACTTGAATAATCTCAGTATTTCATTTAGTTATCGTTGAATCATGAGAGAAATGATCATAATTTGTGATTTACTTCAATTCCACAGAGTAAAATAGATCACAGTTACACTAGTACTCCACCAAATTAGAATTTTTGCTTTCTTCGGATACAAATTGACATGAGAAAAAATTTGTGTCAAAGTCTGCTTTGTAAACCAATGAAATGGATCTCATCTTGCAACTCAAAGCGCTAATTTACATTCAATATACTGTATCAGCGTCTGATATTCCAAAATGAGTTCAAAAGGACCAAATTTCAATTTCTCTTTACCCAAACCTTAATAAGTTTTCTATAAAATTAGAGTAACGCCATTTAGATATATCTGAAAGAAGTTGCCAATCCATTCAAGCTTTACGTAAAAATGCTGAGGGCATCGCCCTGGTGGGTAAGGGTGAAATCAGGTGAAACAATTATGATCAAAATTGGGAAAACCGAATAGCCAAGTGGGTAGCACGTTCGTCGCTGAAAAAACTGAGGCCTGTTTGATTCTCGGAGGGAGCAGGTGTAAGCGAATTTACCTTAAATACTGTTAAAGGATCTTTAATAATACTACTGCTACGCCATGATCAAAATTCTTCGTAAAGGTTGAGTGTGATAACAAAATAAATGATAGAGCCAATAAGAACATCAGAATGTTGATTAGCTAGCTAAACAAGAAGCGTTTGTACAGAAACGTAAGTAAAAAATGTAAGTCACAGACAAATAGTTTTAATAAAGCAATATTTCAATGAGTATACACACTTTTTCGTTTCAAAATAAGCAAGTAAAGTGTGGCCTTAACGTTATTTGTGAGAATAGTAAATTATTCTCTTGAATGACACCACGCAGCTAACGAAGAGCATTATAATTCTGCCTATAACATCCTTCAAATGGCGGGAAAATACCTTAAGATTCATGTGTGTATATATATATATATATATATATA
>KZ308327.1:1816353-1869400 GCA_000376725.2 Ladona fulva | reverse complement strand
GGATGCAATAACGGAGCGTCTTTTGCTTCCCTAACAGAGGGCCTTTGTTTTCTGTGTTATCTCGTTCGTTCGAGAGCTTTGTTTACACTAGCGATGGTCAGGGCGAGAGAGAAGAGACGTTCACATGAATCGTAAGAGGAAAAAGAGTTTCTTTATGCATTAATTTTTGGAAGGTATACGGACAATGGATCATTGAAAATGAATTGCGCATGACACTTTTAATCTGCGTGTCAATTGCAAGTTTCATAGGTGAATTGAAAATAAAAATTATAGCCTTAAAATATAAAGTTTTAAAAATGTATACTGAAACAATTAGAAAAATCGATGTGTATTATGAAAAGTTATGATTTTTTAAACGCTAAAGCCACAAATAGTCACACAGTTGCGAAGATTTAAAAACCTCATCCGGCATCATGGGAGGGTATTTAAAAAATCTCATCCGGGCTTGAAGGGTTCCGTCGGAGCATTTGAGGATATTGATTTGAAGTTATTCGATGTAATCCAATTTTAATCTAAGTTGAAAGGATGAAGTCTTTACTGAATATTCATCATTGAACATCCTTTGCTAAAGTGTTGAACTGGTGCCAGTCAACCAAAATCTAGGAAATATTATGATCAGGAGTTAAACGAAAATTTAATCTTTTTCTCAAACAGGTAAAAGACAAGTAGTATAATTATCACAATATTAAAAATAGTGATAATAATAATAATAATGTTTCCCTGAAAATTCCAAAGGTAGTCATTATCAAAAATTCTTCGCGTTTTTTTATGAAATCTAGTAAACGAACTTCTTTCTTATGATGATCCTACATAGCTGTTAAGCAAAACATAATTTCCAAATATTCCCAATTTATTCCATAGATGTAAGCGATTAACTAACGCCTGAATTTCTGTTGCAGGGAGTGGAGGTTGACGATTCCCATTCTTCGACTTCCGAGAAGCGCTCAGGCATCTCCTCGGGCACTTCTAGTATAGTGCCCGCGCCGGGAGCTCGTCCGGTGCTCGGATGGTCACCTTGGTCCGAATGGAGCACTTGCTCTCGGTCATGTGACGGTGGCGCCTCTTTTCAACTGCGTCGCTGCAATGCACCAACGGGATGCCGTGGCGGAGATGCCGTGCGGTATAAAATTTGTAACATGCAGGTAAGTCAAATTCAATAGCCTAAGAATATTCTCCCTTACGGGTATATTAACCTAATTTCTTTCCATTCCTTTTGAAGAATTCAATCTGTGCTATGAAAACGAATATCTAATCGAAATCAATCTTTCCGTAATATATACTCTTGAATATACGCTTGAATTAGTAAAGCTTTTAATCAAAGACTAAGGGTTATCATAATTTCTGAGTTTAATTATTATATTATGCGTTCGAATGATATCGTGATACTTACAGGCTTGTGGCAATCTCTATTGCACGAACAGGAATGTTACTCCTATCACGGACACTGGGTAATAACCCTCCAATTTATGTAATACTGGATAATAACCCGCCAATATATGTACGACGCTTCGTTTTCAGAATTACTGAACTCAATAATAATCTTAAATAAGGAAATTAACCTATAACTTAATAACCGAAACTTTGAATTGTTCATCAGTACTGCCTCATTCATTTTGAAAGGCTTAAAATAAATAAAATATGATAATTTAAGTTGTACATAAATATTTTTGCTGCCAAATTAATAAATTATGCACCAATGAGTAAAATTGAATATATTAAATTAATATTCATTGGTAATGAATCTACGGAAATACATTTTTCTTTGGCAAAAACATGTTGCGTATATTATGAGTGATAATTGTGGAAGACTATCTGAGAAAGCGATCCAGCTTTGAGTTTCTTCTTATAGCACCGAAAATAATCCGTATCATATTTTCCATCCTACATTTTCGTTCGCTATCTACTTTTACTTTCTTTGCCGGTCCCAAAACTAGATCAAGTTTTGTTCATAGAAAAAATATCTCGGACAACGTCTCTCCTCTCAGTTTTTGCTGTCCCGCTTATTCATTAGGGAGACAAGGCGCATTTAATTCCTCCAGTCTCATGTAATCAAGGTATCCTTTCACTTTCCTACCTAAACCCTTTTCTCATTTCCTCCCTTATCTATACAGCCTTTCCCCCTCCATCCAACCTCCCTCACATATCCCTCATTTCCTCTATCGTTCTCACATCATCCCTTTTTCTCTACACCTCCCTAACTCTCCCAAAGCGCTTCTCCGCTTGGCCCTTCGTTTCTCACTGCCAGTTTCGAGTATTCTTTAACTTTCATTTATATTCCGTGACATACTCCTTATTTCTCAATGGTAGTGTGTTCCCAAATTTCTTTCTTTACTTCATAAACAGATGATGTTTTTCATATCTTCTCGCTCTCCCACTCTCTTCCTCCGCTTCTTTTCAGAATGTTTGACTCATAAGTTCAGATTTGTAATTGACTTTCTCTGCGTATATGCGAATGAATTTGTATTTTGTTTGGTTTGTAAGAAGTTCAGTAAACAAAACATGTAGGATTTGTTTTATTTCTTATAGTAGCCTTTGGCTCATAATATTAGTTACATATTTAGTTTTAACGTCATTTTGGAATTTGCAAAAGAAATCCAAATTTTCTCATTATTCTTACTCTTTCTTCCATGGCAAATTGCTCGATTTGTATCACTCTTCCTTACTTCAATGAGATCACTGTGTAGTGCATTACATAACCCAGTCTTTTTCTACTTCATTTAAATAAATAACGTTTATTTTACACTGAATACAAAGGGGATGATTTCTTTACCACTTCCTCTCTATCTGAATCACTGAGGTACTTGAAAATTTTCCTCAAAGCCCTCAAGGTAAGAATAATTTTATTCCCTAGCAAAATACCTTTTAAGTCCTGTTCGTTCTTACATATTTTGATTTACATTTATTAATTAACTGAAGGGGATTGCAATTCAGAACCATTTAGCAAGATACCGCAATTTCATTTTGGATCCGTCGCTGCCTTCACCGTTATATACTTCAGATTTTCCTGTCCTACAGACTGCCATTTTGAGTGTAGCACTGTAGGAAAACCAATGTTCAGAGTGTGTTATGCTTCCGTATCGCACTCACTTTCTTGCGCACTTTCACTGCAAACCTTTCTCATCCTTCCCATTTTCTCCTTATTTCCTACTAAAACGTATTACGATCCTGTCCCGCGACCCCGAGTTTTTCGTTTTCTAATAACCTTCACCTCATCAACCGCTTACTCGCCCATTCCCCATATTCTCGCATGCTTGTCTTTACGGCCCTCCCATTACGTCTCGTGCATCCTTCCGTTTCAATCAACAGTAGACTTCCACTCTCCCACGCACACATTTTACGGAAAGCTTTCGCACTCCTTTCCCTCGACTGAATACGAAGCGAAAGCAAGACAGCGCGGCGCGAGGTAAACGCAATCCAAGTTTCTTACGGAATATCTCGCGGAGATTGTAAACAGTTTCACGGAGAAGTATATTAGAGGAGTGGGAGAGTTTTACTGTACCTTCTAATGGGAGTGTTATTTTTCCGAAAACATTCACCATTTCTCTTTCGTTTTCCTTCCCGTCAAAATAGCGCCCCTTCACCATGAGCTCCTTCACTTCGAGGCCCGCCTCGGCTAATTTTCTCCTTTGCCTCTCAAGAGGCCACTCTTCTTTCGCCTTGTTTTTCTTCCGTTTTCCCTTCCCCTCCTTCATGCGATGATGATTTTCACCTCTCTCTCTGTTTCTTTTCCTCCCGCATTCTCCTCTTCAAAACTTTCTAACGTTCTGCCGCCATTTAAAAGAAGACTTCATCTCACTTCTCCATTCGCAAGACACTTCCCTTTGCCCACAAAGCAACGCCCCCAGAAGCAGTCATTCAAACTAAACATAGAGGAAGTAGAGTTGAGAGAGTCCCTTTCCCCACTTTATCTCTCCCGATCTCTTTCTCTCTTCCCTCTCTTCTTTGTCTTTCCTGTATCCTACTGTCTTCCTTCTTCCCGTCTTCTCCCTTTGGACTGCCTTCTCTCTATTTCCGTCTGTCCATCATTCGCCAGTTTCACCTCTTCCCACCCTTATCTTATACAACTCTCCGCTGTCCTCTGTCCGGTTCCTTATCTTCATAAAGATACACCCTGCTCGCTCTTTTGTATATTCTTAAATTATTTTTAATCTTATTGTAAGCGAAACTCTCTGTTTCTATCTGTCAGTATAGTCTTCAGCCTAAAGACCGGTGTGGACCTAGTCCCCTCCACCATTGGCTAAATACTTTTGAGAGATGATGAGGGGACTATGCAAAGGGGGAGTGAGGTAGTTCGCCTTGCTTTTCTCGCTGAGAGAGATTGTTTTAAGTGGTCTTAAGTCTTAAAACTTAAGCACAATGACTTAATGAATAACACTTTCCTAAGAATTCAAAATCGCGTTCGACCGCTGATAGCGGTTCCGAATTCGATTAGCGGTGTGGGTTCACGTGCAAAATGACCTTTGTTGTTGAAGCACTTTCAAAATTACTATTATATTATAAATAATATCGACTCTTTATGAATGAGCTTGGTTCGATCACTCTTACTATATCGCCTCGAGAATAAGTTTAATTATATTTTTAATTCTCTTTATATCAGTACTAGAGGCAGTTTCAATTTTAGTTTTATGCGATCTGGGACGAAATCTATTCTTAATAATGATCTTTCTAATTCCTCCTCTCGGCTTGGACACATCATATTTATACTTAGAATGTAATTTAATTTATTCTGAATATCTTCTCTTTATGTTCAAGTAATCTCTCTATTTATGTTCAAGAATCCCTTTCCTCTTTTATAAATAGGCATATTTTTCCTTAGCATATCAGCTTCATAGAAACTGTTTCATATGTAGACTATTTTTTAACATTTTCTTAATTACCAAGCCGAAATTTCACGATATTATTTGCAAGAACTGTATATAATTTACATTATGCGTAGAGAGAAACAAAATAGCATATCACACAAGAAGAAAATATCGGTATGAATTCAGAATCAGTAATTTCCGTAAAGTAAACCTTTGTCCAAACTTATATATGTTATCTCTTTTACATTTCAGTCATATCCCTTCTATCTCCACCTCAAATCATATCCTTCTTATTAGTTTTAATCTCAGGAACCAATTTTAACACACTTTACTATCTTTCTTCGGTAGTGTGCAATTTTATATCCTTTCCTTTCCACTTTATCGTCTTCGCGATACTCCGAAAAAATTACGAGTCCAAGTATCGTACCGATTCGCGCCGTCGCTTCAGCAATTCCATTTAAAAAGCTCCCCCGGAGTCTCGGGTTATCCAGAAAACTCTTCCCTAATAGTATGAGTGGGGAAGAGGATCGAAATTATGGAAGATTATAGAGGGAAGGATTAGAGAGTCACGTAGCCGAGTAGATGAAAGAACGAGTCAAAAACAAGGCTTTTTATGAGCTATCTTTACCGACCGCTTTCATTACGACGGCATAATGTGCAATGGATGCAAAAAAAACAATGGCCTAATTTTCCCCGTCTGTTCACCTTGCCTGAGTCTTTCCTTCCTTTATTGCTCCGGTGAAATTGTTCGTTCGCCATGATTTCGACCGCTGCGTTCGGCTTTGTTTCATTGGTGCTGAATGGAAAGTACAGATGGCCCATTTAAGAGAGAGAGGCGGAGGCAGAAAGTTTTGAGGTATGAGATGTGATTGCATTTCATGTCATACGCTACCTATTTCACAGTACTGTGCGCATTTATTTCACGCTTTATCAGCAATATTTTCTTCGCAGAATATAATTAACAATAAGATATTGGTTCTTCAATACATCCCATAATTAGGATCTTTAGCCTCTTTCTCTTAATAACGGTTTAAAGTTTTAATTTATAGCAAATAAAGAAAATGTTTTTAACACAGAAAGTTTCTAGATACATAACCCCGATATTCATCGAATAAATTTTGTTATACTCGTATATTGGTATTACTGCCTTTTTCATAGAAGCAGATTTTAATACCTCTTGCTTGAATTTTTCGATTACTAATTTTCGTACTAGTCCTGTGTGAATTAGAAAATCTCCCACATTATGTATCGTCATTTTCCAAAGAAAATGAAACACATCTTTTTATCTATTTTATTTAAAATCTAAAATCCAAGCTCATCACAGCCTGAAGCTTCTGTATATCTTCATTCTAAATGTCGTGAATGAAAACGGAAAAACAAATAAATAAGCATAGCGCACATCTCCGTGAAATAGTTTTACTTATGCAAAAATAATATAAGATCGTGATACAAAAATGCTTGTAAATATATACCTAAATATGTTAGCGTTAAGGCTAAAAATTACGAAATAGTTAAGGTATTTACTGGGAACAGGACGGGTGAAAGAACTAAACAATCTCCGGGTAAATAACTCATGATGATAATGAAAAGAATCTCTCAAATTGTTAAAAAGTGCATAATATGGTATGTAACAATATAATAATTCGTATTTATATTGTACGCCTATTTCTCCATTTTCACGGTATTTAATTAGTACGGTTTCGGTTTAGTACGGTCAGCAAATTGCAGCAATGATTTGTTTCATACCACGATAAAGTAATAATTTGTTCGACTTAATTAAATACATTGGAGTGAAGAAATAAAAATTCATATTATTTTAAAAGAACTGGAGAAAACTCTCCGAGTCGAAAAAAAAAGCAACTACACCAATGACAATATTCAGATGATAAAAAGAAAATACGGTCTAAAATAGGTGACGGAGACAAAGAGTAATGTTATTGTTGATAACTGTTATCAACTTTTTCGTTTGTATTATTGTTTTCTTAGATTACTTCATATGTCCGCTAGTTTGGCACATTAAACACGAATGTTAATTAACATACATTCACCGTCTTGCAAACATTTATGAGAACCTATACTCTTAATCTACAAGTGTATTTTTTCCATCTTTTATGTACTAATTTAAGTCTAAGTATTGCGGTATTTTTGTGGAACCGTCGAGGGTTAGGTGTAATTCACTGATGCTAGAAAGAATAATAACTACCCTCCGACCATTGGCTGACATGCCTTGAAAAAAAGAAAGTAAACGCGCTAAAAATCCCTTTTTCTCCTTGCAGCCCTGCCCTGAATCTCGTGACTTCCGAGAGCAGCAATGCGAAGCCTTCAACGAGACCCCCCGCGACGGCGTCTTTTACCGCTGGGTCCCGCACCACGACGACTCCGAGCCATGTGCCCTCATCTGCAGGGCTGAGCACAGGGTCAAAAAAGTTGTCAAGTCCCTCCCTCCTCCTGCATTTGTTGTTGACGAGGACGAAAAAGACCTCATTTCCCACACTTCGCAGAGGCCCAAGGAAAGCGAAGAAGAGGCCGAGGAGAGAGAAGAGGAAGAAGGCGGAGAGGAAGAAAAAGATGAAGAGGAAGAAGAGAGAGACCCATCCGCTGCAATGGCCGACGATCCGCGCCAAGAATCGCCTCAATCCACGTCTCCACCCTCGTTCCGGAAGAGCAGTGAGGTCGAAGACAACGTAGATGACGAACTGGAAGTGGTCGATCCGCCTCTGATTGCCAAATTGTCTCACAAGGTCCTCGACGGAACAAGGTGCCGCTCCGGAAGTTTAGACATGTGCATCAGCGGTCAATGTCAGGTGAGCGCTATTTTAAGAATAATTGTGGCACCAGAGACGATCGCAGATTCTCAAACTGAACCTCTATTTCCATGTACCGTTGTTCCAGGCGTCAGATCATAAGGTAGAGCATAATTTTGCAGCTAATAAAATCGCAGCGTTTCTTATGGATAATGTTCTTGTATTTCATGGCAATATGAATATAAAAATCGTTTAATCCTTTTCTTGTCATTTTTGTTATCCCCGATGACTTTTCAGGAAAAAGGGGGCACTAACTTACATATCCCTGTATGATTACTTTCTTTTTTCGGTATTTGACTCCGTGGAAATGTTTTTTCGATCATTTTCCCTTTCTTCCCTTAGCATTAATGACTCAGAGCTTCTTGTACCTCTTCCACGCTTTCTTGTTTTTGTTTGCTTTCCGTTTCCCTTTCCATTTCGACCTTTCTCTTGCTCGAGGTGCTACTTTCTCTCGCCATTCTTTTTTTCTCTTCTCGCAAAGGGACCTCCTTTTTTCCATCCCCCTGATGGCTTGAGCGAGACTGGCTTATCGTGGCCATAAACGTGAGAGAATATCTCCATTAAAGAAGCCACATCCCGGGTTCTTGTTGCTCTCGCCTCTGGCGACTGGGAATGCACTCTGAAACTTCGTAGCTGTTTTATTTTATACCAATTTTCTCGGGGGACGGATAGAAGGAACAAGTAAGAACAAGATACAGCGAGATATAAAATAATCACTTCAAGGGTCAACAGGTTTTCAATTTGCGAGTATCGTTGTGAATAAAAAACTGCAAGTCTTGCTATTGCTATAGCTTCATATTATTTTTTTACAGCCTCTTTGATCGATTCATTTTGCTACAAAAGGATACCCTTAAATTTCCAGTTTTAATTATTGTAGGCTAATCAAATACACTGAAAACATTTTGAATCGATTCAAATCTGGTATTTACTTGAAAATACCGAAGTTAACACTGTTTTTAAATAAGAATATAATATTTTAAATACGTCTAAATGTAATATTTTTGCTACATTCTACAAGTTGATTAAGATAATATTTTCTTAGTGTTTTCAAAATTCTTCGTGAGCCATTATTCCTTTCATTAATTTGTCCTTTGGCAGTGTCGGTTTAAGACTTGAACAAAATTGACAGGTGCGTGGTACAGGGGCAGCTGATCTATTCAACGGCAGTACTGGTGGTCAGCAAAATAAATTTCAATGAAGGAATTATAATTTTTTCTCTGAAATCTGTTGTTACAAAATAATCTACCGATATTAACGTGATAAGTTAATGGCCTAGTTTTTGCGATGTGAATTAATTCTAACGTAAGGAGAATTTATGTAGATGTAGATGTAATATACAAGAATATCCTCCAACGCGTTCAACTTCGTGAAAGTGGTCCCGGGTTCGATTCTCGGTGGGGGCCTAGGTGCAAATTACCTCAGCTGTCGAAGCACTTTTAACAATACTACTATTGCAATATCCTCCGTTTACTATCTCCTTTCTATCTAATATAGATGAAGCCGGTTAAGACGCTTCCGTTTAAGACGCTACCCCGCCTTATACTCGCTTTTTCCGGTCCTGCTCTCTTCCACTAAAAACAAAGATTGAAAAATATCTTAAGACGCTCCTCTAACCACTTATAAGGCGATTTTTCCCGTGCCAGGATGCACTGCAACCCGCTTTATCCCATCAGCGAACTCATTTGATAGAACAAAATTTTTACATTTTCTATATTTCCATCCCCTCTACTTTCCTTTTTCGTCTTGTCTCTAAGGGGATCTTTTGACTAACTTGTTTGCGATGACTAATTTTCCAAGAAAAAATCCGTTAATTCTCCATCTCACTGCCGGAGCTGATTCTATCTCTGAATTAGAGAGAGCTCTTCCTTATCAGTTTCGTCTGCGGGAAAAATATTAGATAAAAACTCGCAAGACGGTCTTTTCTGTCGCCACAATTTCTCTGTGGTCAATTCACTACTGTAACTATAATAATAACATCGGTGTATAACAATAACATCGGTGTATAATAATAACATCGGCGTATAATAATAACATCGGTGTTTTTAACCTGCAAGTAATGAAGTATTGCTATATCACGGTTAAAAAACTATCCGGGTAATACCTCTGAAAAGCAACTTTTAAAAGCGGATTTTAATTGTGTAATTGGCACCCACGTCGGACATCTTTAATGACTTAAATGAACCGATTTTATTTCATTTAAACGAAGTTCCACGCTATGGGGAGAATCTCAAAATTCTCCCTGTCCTTTGATAAATGTATTCCTTAAGGTTATGAAGGGATCCGGAGGCGATAAGTATTAATGATTCTAAAGGTTTCAAATAAACATCGCTTGACAGAAGAGACATTTGCGTGAGGAATGATGAGGAAGCATTTTCAAGAGGTCGTTCACGGTTCTTTCTTTCCACGCCTCGTGGCCTTCAAGCACGTTATTTCTCCCTGGCACCCCCGCCTCTGCAGCTTATATCGCATCATCTTTTTCTCCACATCCTCGCTTTCAGTTCGATGTTATCCCCGTCACCCCATTTTCCCTTTTCTCTCGACTCTTCTTATCGCTGTCCTCCTCCGCGGACGTGTTCCCATCACACGAAGCCGTTTCAAGGCCTAGAGAGGCTATCGGGGTCCTTTTCCGGGGGGTTAAAGTCACTCTATCCATCTTCTTATTCTGCATGAAAAAGCGCTAGAGTCATTTCCTATTTATTTCATGTCCAACGGCGGCTCCGACGCAGAAAAAATATTATGAAAGGGAAACGTTTAAAGATATCCTTCGAACTCAGCCCTCTAATTTTGACAAAATGTTGTTAATTATGCGGGCATTTTAGCTCACCTCCAAAACTCTAAGCGATATATTATCATTTGCTGTTGTAATATTTTAGCTTCTAGCGATAAAATATTGAATTAACATAACATTAATAAAGATATAATAAAATTACATCAAATAAAATCAATATATTATTATAATTAAATATCTGGAAACGTTTTTAGCATAAATAACACCTCTTGCGGAAACTTACGTATTTTGGTGTTAATAGCCAAACAGAAGGAGAAATACTTATTCTTTTTAATTTCGAGAGCTGATAACAAATACGATCATCGTTTATCTGCAAATTGCGCTATTGTTAAGATATTCATTATTTTATTTGAAAAATTCCTTCACGAAAAATTCTTTCACGGTCGTAATTGTTTTCTTCTTATAAATAAAAAAAGTATATTTGTCTTCGCGTATATTGGCCTTAACTCGAAAGCAAAAAGTTGCTCACCTATCAAAATTAAATGATAATTAAATGTCAACCTTGCGCAGATATAGGACAAATTTCTATACATCAAATGACCTACGGTTCTACCACAGACAAATCAAGGTGTCTCCACAATTAACATGAAACAATCGTTTTCTTGTTTGCAGTCTCTTTAAATAGTAGAAGTAAAATCGGTGATATCAGAAAAATTTGCCTAAACAGGGAAAGATAGATAAAAAAACGTCCTCTGAAACATTCTGATGATGTTAGTACACCGTGAAATACCAAACTTTACTCCATAAAACTTCCTAATAATTAAACGGAACGATTTTAATTGTGCGAGGTTTGTATGAAAAGTATTTAATAATACATTCTTAAGGAGGAGCAAGTCATAATCTAGACATGATAACGTATACAAAGAACTCGGTGCTTTTGCGTAACCCTTCGTTTCTTGTGATTCCATCAATAGCTACTGTTATTCACTTAGTGCAGTGCAACATATACGAGTCCATATTGTTAATACCACAGTACAGAATACAACGATACAACGAAAGAAAACGTTATGAAGTCATTGCTTGATGCTCCTAACAAGAATAGCTAATCATAATAAACAAAGATTAATAAAAATTTGATCATATTTGAGTCAGAATTTGCCATTAAGAAATTATCTAAACATATACGTCGTAGGATATAAATTTTCTATATTTCAAGGTATCCAAAATTGAAGTAGAAAGTTTTCATGGGGTTCAATTTGAGAATGTCAGACTGTGAGTTTGGTACAAGTTTTTCCAGAATGGCTTGGAAATGAGACAACAATTATTCAAAATGTATTTTGTCTTCCGAGAATAGGATACGTTTGGAGATGGAATAAAATCTGAGTTTTTTACGGACGTTCGTCTGGATGATTTACTTAGAATAACTTGCAGACAATTCCAGGCTTGCATTACTCGTAGGTATTCCAGGGATGTACATTCGGTAATGATATAATACCGTTCATTCATATTCGTGAAAACATTATAATTAAATTTATAGTGCAAATTTTCAGTTGAGTTTTGTGACATACTTTCTACTCATCAGAAATGGATTTCGTGAACAATCACAAATAATAATCATCTTAGTGACCTTTTCAAGGAATGAAAAGAATCGATCTTCGGTGAAACTGAGGCCTATTTTTCCTTATGTCAAAGGTTATTAACTATATCCATTGAGGATAATTCAGTTGTTAATTAAAGTTGAAAAACGGTCATAAAAGCAGTTTACCATGTCTTCGCGGCATATTGCCCGAATTTAATTTGATTTAATTGATCTTTTCTGTAATTATTTTCAACTTTTATTAACTTAAGACAGGTGCTGGTAGATTAAATGTTCACTCACAAATTCAATCCAGTAATTTTCCTAAGGAAAACACTTAATAATTTTCTATATTCTAATCATTCATCGATGATCATTATTGATGCACTGAAAATAGAATTTCCTGAAATATATTAAATTGATTGATTTCATTGTATTTTTTAGAAAAATACTATAATCTTCCAATAACCCTTTTCAAACTTAGAATGATGTAAATGAAATTTGAGAATTTATACGTTCCACTTTTTGATGAATTGTGAATCATTGGAATACATTGGTGATAATGCGATCGTACATATTTATTGTACATCCCATATTATATTATACAACAAATTTTCCTTCATTCATGTACCTGTTGAATCGATTGTAAATAGAATAAACACTTCAGCCGTCGTAAGCAAAGGACATCTTGTATACTAATATACTTATTTACTTATATACTTAAAATTCTTCTCAGATTAATAAATTATTTTGGCATAATTAAGTGCCGATCTAATATTTCAACTAAATAAAAACCTCAAAACATTAAATTTTATCTTCAGGTCGCTGTCTTTCCAAAGCCATGTTTCCCTCATTTCTCACAGAATTTCGTTAAAACCGCTTTCGGTTCACGGAAATAATCTCTCTCCGCCATCAATTGGTACATCAATAATAGTAATTCGCCAGAATGTTGGCAGAGGGAAACACGAGAATTGTGTAAACAGTGAAATATTTCACTTCCGAAAAAAATGTATAAAAAAAGACGAGGTCAGAAAGAAAGGTTGAATGTACAGATACACTGCCAAGGAGGGAGCAGTGAGGAAAGAATATTCATACCGACGGTATAAATCCACCTCCATGACTGATAGTTGTGAATGCCAACCCTTTGAAAAAGGAAAAAATGTAATGCTCGAGGAGATTTATCGATAACAAAAAATCGAGAGTCACATCGATCGATGAACATACGTCGATTACAATAGAGTGAAGAAGGGAGCGAGAAGTGGCGGGGAACGGGAGGGTTGGTCTCGAGAAGAAAGAAAAGAAAAAGTAAAGAAGTTGGGTTCATAAAATAGAGTGGGTTATGGCGGCGAAGTGAGTAGAAAGGATTATATAATAGATGGGAAAATGGGGAGGGAGATGAGAGTGAAAGGATAGGCGGTTGAGATTGATGGAAGGAAACAAAAATAAAGCCCCGCAAAATAAAGATTGTAAGTGAAAAGGGAGAGATATCGCGAGGTGTGCGAAGAAAGAAGACTGCGTGTGAGGAGGAGGGGAGTGGTTTCCCTTTAGCCATCTAGTCGACCTCATTATGGATGAAATCTTAGTCTCTACTTCCCCAGAGAATATCGCTTCAATTTTATTCGATCTTATTTTCTCTCTTAATTTACAATTTATTTCATTTGTGTATATATTTTCCGTTTGTTCCTTGGAGAACTCGCTTAGATTAGCATTGTGTAAAAAGTAGTTTTATCAACACTAAAGAGCGTTACACACTGTGAATTTGGAAATTAAGTTTATCCTAGGTTGAAATTGACGCATCATTGGCTGATTCCATTGTGAATCTCCTCTGCAATCAAGTATTGCTGAATTGTTTTCACTGCAATAAATCTTATTCTGTTTCTGGCCTGTAGAATTCGAGGAACAATGTTTTCTATGGAAAACAGCATAACATTGCAATAGAAAATTTTAAGTGCCACTCAGTCGACGTTTTCCCATTGATTTTGTTCAATAATAATCAATAATAGTTCAATAATAGCCAGTTTCTTTATTCTTAATGTTTAGATTTTATTGTCACAGTAATAGCCGAAAATTTACTCGACATCAGATGAGAGTCATGAATGAGGCATCTACTATCTTTCTAATACTTCTACTATACCCGTAATACTCTCCTAACATCTGGTAGTATAAAAGTAAGTTGTGACCTTTAGGTCACCCTTTAGATTTTTCGTTGTGCCAATACTTGACTATGACGATAAATCTAAAATAAAAACACGAATCGCTCCGCAATTTAGATAATTAACATTTATTTCTATCAACGTATGAAGCTGATCTTGCCGAAGGAAATGCACCAATAGCCATAGAGATACGCACAAGAGCTGGCAGTTGTTAATCGTAACATAGTTTAGATATACACAGTTGTCTCAATGAAATTATACCTTATTTTTATCTTTGCTAAACCCTACAATTTTATTTTTCTTATTTTCAAGTACAGCTTCAATAAAAACTTGGTTATCCTATGAGCTGGTAGCTTTTATCTCTATTTGATACAAACTTTGGTCAGTCTGAAGTAGGAATCGAGCGTTTTTACTCTTCAGTAATAATGATAAGCGATATTCCCGGGACATTTAACACAAATCTCCTCATTCGAAAGACAGTGAACCAATCGAAGAGGTTGAAATGGATATGCTTCGATTGAAATCCCAATCGAAGCCATTCTTTACGGTTTCTCTTGCGAATGAAATATTACACAAAATCTGGGCGAAGTTTCTTCTTCCTCTGCCGAGAAGGGAAAGTGAATGAAAAGTGTCGGGGTTATGACTCTCTCCGTTGCAAAAAAGAAGTCTCGGAGTGGAAGAAAAACAGCAGGCGCTTTCTCATGGCCGCGAATCCAGTATAGTACGGATAAGGCCATCTCATCGTCTTCATTTTCGTCTTCCTTCGCTATGACCGCTGAGCGACCGTAAGAGGAAAGTGGAGACACTTCGGCGCCGCGTTGGGATAGCCATCAATCCCTTGCAGAAATATGCTCCTTCTTTCTATCTCTTTATCGCCTCGCATTCCCTTACCATCGTCTGACTCAGCCTTTCAAGAAAGCAGAACCCTTTCCTACTTAACACCCTGCACTGTTACTTTCGCTACCACGTAAATCTCCGTTTAAAAGGGAAATTCTGTTGCGCTTTTTATTGCAGATGGAAAAGTCACTGTGGAATTTCTCTTATCTTTTTAATCTTAAACCTTGTTATTAAGTTAAATAATTTCTCATTAATCTCATTAATAAAAAATAAACGAAGAATGTGACGATTCCTAGAATATTTCTTTTCTGCCTTTGTTCTATGTAGACTATAATCTTATATACATACATCAACGCCAAATTCTTCTCAAGCCATTACGTTGATGAAGGAAAAATCTTTCATTTAGATGTATTCCAATTGCCTGGTCATAAGGTTAAGGTGGCTTTGGGTTAAAAGGGTATTTTAATCCAAAAAATCACGAGAATGCACTATGTAATTGCATCTTATCATTTATGTTATGAAATATATTTAAGAAACTTAAATTTTTATTTTTATAGCATTTTTAATACTTCCTTTTCAATATCTTATACCTTATCGAAATTTTATAAATCTTGCACTCATACATATCTTGAATGTCGAGGAACAATTGTAACGCATTTTGACAAAACCGTCAAATTATTATGTATCTCACTTCTTACCGAGATCAAAGAAAAAAGAGAAAATACTACTGCTACTAAGAGAAAATCTTCTCTTAGTAGCATATAAATGAATGCGAAAACGGTCTTTGTCTGATATATCTTGAAGATATGTTACAGCAGTAGCATCTTTTAAATATTGAATAAGATCTCAAATTTCTCAGTCATAAACGAAGATGCTCCACCTTATGATTTAACTTTTACTACAGTTAGGATACAGCACTTCTAAAGAAAAAGCATCATCATGAAAATGAATTTAGAGATGGTAGGGGGAGAAATGCGTCTGATTTCAATATCCTGTACCTGTACGTTTGAATAAATGTAGATGCAGACCTTCACATTTTATTGTAATTCCATTCATGGTAATAATAAGTATATGAGCACATATTGATAGAGAGTTCTTTAAATTTAATTTTTCCTCAAATACACCTAATAAAAATAATGTATTACAGTATTTTCATTGAAAAATATTTTCTTGCAAAATTAATGCAGTGAAATTGTAAAAATAAATCATCGTTTACTTGTTGGTTGCTGCAGTTAAATAGCATCCTTTTAATGCATTGTGTCGCTACCTATGAAGTGAAGTGAAGCTTCTCAGACCACTTAACATACGCTCTTCATTAGTTTAGAACCGCTGCATTACGTAGTTGCATTTCCAAGGGTAAAACATTTCGCCATTTAGAATAAGATGTACTCAGCCAAGTGTGGAGTACATCCTATTCCTTTCAAATTTTTTTTATAATTTTACGAATAACAGTATAGATCCGCATGGACTCCATCAATCCCTCCAGTTTGATATAAATCGAAAGTATTTCAGCCCTGACATTTTTTTAAGAAATGTGTTACTCCGTAAACACTGCTCCATCTCACCGTGGTATTTTATGGCGGCGTGGGACGAGGCGAATGACTAAGTGTAGTAACACTTGTGAAAACTAACGCCAAATAATTCGTCGCAAAACACGGGAGTTAAATAAAAGCCACTCTCGGATACATTGCTGAGATAGACCATAAAATTTTGGGTGGTTTTACTCTGTCGCATTTTTACGACGACACCGAAAAATTTATTGGTGCAAAAAACAAAAGACAGTCTAGAGAATTCTCAGATAGATGGAGTAAACTATCCGGATCGATGGAAGTGGGTGAAAATAACGAAATGGCCTTCTAGAAGGACAAGAGAAAAGTATCGGAGATTAAAAGACCGAAGTATTTTGAACAACAACGGAGTAATATAAAATGGAAGATAGAGAAAAAAGAACATGTACAGATGCTTTTAAAGAGGAAGGCGATCTAATAGGCGGTATATGAAACCGATGGCCAAAGAAAATAAAGAAAAAGCTTGCAAATGTTGAAATTCAAAAGAATAGCATTGAGAGGTATCGGTGAAGGAGAGGAAAATGATGGATGGAATCAAATGTCGGTTTTTTTGAAATAGTAAAAATTGAAAACATGCAGTTTAAGGACGGAGACTTTTTTTAATAAACTAAGAAGATCTTACCTCCGCATGAAACTTAGGTGAAATACTTGTTCAGAAAAACCTGTGTACATTGAGTTCTCATTGACCTAGAACAACACTATCTTGAAAATATTCGATAAATCCAGAAAGGAAGTGTTGTGAACAGGAATTTACACAGATCCGTTTATTCGATCATAAAAACGGAGAAATTCAAACATTTTTTTACATAAATTTAGAGAAGTGCTTGTAGTGCATTGCAATGTAGTGCACTGGTGTACCTTAGGTTTTGTGTGTGCCGCAATAAATCCACTAATCGTTACTTCTGACGATTTATGAGCGCTTAATGTTCTGAGATTTTTTCGTCGTTTAATATTTTTTGCCACAAAAATATCAACATTTTTCAACTCACTTTAAAGGTCCTTTTTTATGATATATTTTTTATAATCTTTGAAGCTAATAAATATATGATTTAGTAAGCCACAAAAATCTTTTAGAATCTTCGATTGGAGGGTATGGTATCCCTTACGTGTTGTAATAAGAGAGAATAAAGATAATTTAAATCTTATTTTTGGAAGAAAAAGAATGTTCTGGATCAATGGTTCCCTAGTTTTGATAAGTGCGTAGTGAGTTAAAAGGAATCTATAGGACAAATAAAGGGAATAATTAATGATAAACAATTCAAAATGTAACGAAACTCAATGTCCTTAGATAACATTGTATCATGCAATTATTCAAGTTTATATAAGATTAAATTGAGAGATTTAAGACTCGAAATTTAAATTACCTAATATCCTCTATATCGTTTTAGAATCATGAACAATATCTACAGTTAACTGCAGAAAGTTTGACAAAAATTCGTGAAGACTACTTTTGCACGAATATAATTGGACGAAAGATGTGTGGAGAGGAAGATATAGAGAGAGAAGAGAAAATAGATTTGAGTGAATTTCTGAAGGCGGAGACATAGGCTGAGGGACTCCTAAGTGAATTGAGGGAAGGAAGAGCCCGCATGAAAGGTAAATGGCAGAGGAGAACGAGCATCGCGTAGAAACACGGGGATATGTTAGAGAGAAGCTCGGTAGTAAATGGCTGGATACGAAGTAATAGAATTAGGATGCAGAGCGGGTGAAAGGTAAATACTAAAGTTTTGTGTATATAACGTGCTTCCAGCAAATTGGTAAATTTATCCAAAGTTACCTTCTGTTGATTTCTCGCCGTTCTGCTTACGTCACATCCGTAAGCCATCTGTAAGCATCCTTGATATACTGATAAATACCCTACAAGAGGGCCTTTCTGTTCCCACTAGTCACCTGAAACGAGTGTTGATTTTGCCCAAAAGATGACCAGCGATGTACTTACCTTAAAATGTTAAAGAATTATTCGGGTATCATGAAAATGCGGGTCTTGTCTCGTATAGCTCTAGTTCTCTGAGAAGAGTAATTGAAGGAAGTCGTCGTAATCCGTCACTGCATTACAAAATGTTTTCAAGATATTTCTAAGAATTGATGTCCTCATCCTTTTACATTTATCAGAAAGTGAGAAAAACGATAAGTTTTCAACTACTGATGCTTACTACTGATGAAGACATAATAGAAAATGTATTTAAAAGTGTTTTTCATGCAAACTTTAGATATATATCTACAATTTAGATAAAGATGATAGGTATAGATGTAGAATCTACATCTGTACCTACCCTCTTTTACAGTCCGAAAAGAAGCTGCTTGTGGGGTTTTAATGTAAATGTAGATATATATCTACATTGGCATCCTGATCCTGCATCTTTCGGCGTGTGGCAGGGTATTAGTAGTAGCATCATCAGGGATGATAAAACTAGAGTAATGAAAATGAGTACATACCAGAGTTATAGAGAAAGTAGCCGTAAGGTATCATTTTACCAAATAAAAAGGCTGATAGGACACATCTTGGGCCATTCGTTACCTTTCACTTCAATAGTTATAGGAATAACGGAACAAATAGTTGAGAGAGACCCTGATAGTAATATAGTAAATAGATTGCGTCGGATGTTGAAAGCAAGACTTACCGATGTCAAGAGGCTAGAGTGTGAAGCTTTCATCACACCAGCTCCTTTGACAGATGACACATTTTTGTGTACTTGTTTTCATTATTAGATAGGAAATCGTTTGCAAAACTTAAAACACTTGAAAAACAAAAGGATTAGGAATCCCATGAAATAAAGGCGCAGCATGCAAATGAGTTTTCATGGTGAATTTGCGCAGTTAAAAACTGAATAAGAATTTGTTGTTAAATGTACTTCGACAGCTGAGGTCATTTTGCATTTGCGGGTTCTCACCAGGAATCAAACCCGAGACCGCTTTCACCACAGGGAAACGCGCTGTCTACTCGGTTATCTGGAGTAGAGAATAGAATGGAGCAGTTTAGACGGACGGCTAATGCTGAAGGGTGCGAAATAGATAACTGGAAAAGGATCATAGATGAAGTGAAACCAGAAGATTGCGAGATGAAAGTAGACACACATTTCTGAGTGTGAGCAAATTGTCACCGTTGCTTGAAAGCCTTCTTAAATAAGTACAAAACTTTCTCCTGTACTCTTCGCCGTTCAAGAAAAGATATCAAAACAAACTTTAAGAACGTCAGTGCATTATTCTATGTTTACTTCTTGTGGAAGCCTCTAGAAGGAAATGAGAATTGACGAATTACAAAAAATGTATACCCCAAGAGATAAGTTCAAAACAACAGCCCAAGTAAAATGCAGCTGTCAAGTCCCATATTTATGAAAAAATATATTTACAGTTGATTGAACCGTATACCACCTTTACATGTGCGTATTTAATGATTAATGTGAAATATTTCTCGATATAAATTGTTCTGATTCTTTATCCTTCCACTTCAGAAGAGACGAGACGTGATAATTGTAATAAGAATCCACTTTAGATCTTAGAAAAGTGGATGAGCAACATACAAGTGGAATAATTATTTCCTAATAAACTACTTCCTTACATGCACATATTTATTAACAAGATGAAATTTTGGTATGATTTCTCGCAATGGGTAACGCATACTCTCCTTTTATGAATTCAGTTAGCGACTGTTCTCCTTACGTAGATGTCTTGGATAGGGATCTTAGATCTTTTAACATTTTCATTTAAGATAATTTCATTTCATGTCTGCAAAGCCAATTCTTATAATAACCTTTGGCGATGACAAAAAGAAGTAGTCGAAAACTTGTAATTAGCTAATAGTGTAGCCTGAAAGTTTGGCTAAAGAGCAATAAACTCGGCTTTCTTTCCTCTTTTTACTTAAAAATCGGACGTCCTCCTGAAAAAACTTTATGACTCGGGTATAACTAGCAGTCATCTTCCAATGCGTTCGTCATTTGACCCACATTTTTCTTGGCCTCTGATCTACCTCCATCTAGCTCCCTCCTCCCATTGGCCACTGACCAAACAAAAAAGGGAAAAACCCACTTCTCGAATGCCGCCATCTCCACGACCAACCCCCGTTCAATGGCCCGTGGCGGGCCGCCATTATGGCCGTCGGAGGAAAAGATTTCGTTTTTGACTGATAGCGATAAAAAAATTTTGCGGGCGCCAACTTCATCATTGTTGTTCGCGAATGGAAGATACGAAAGGGAGCGCGGTTTTCTCCTCGGTTAATGTTCGGTTCATTCTCAACGTTTCGCCTCCGTCTTTCAAGATTGATTGCCTCTTCCCTTCCGTGGGATGGAGCTCGGAAACACGTCAGGGACTGCAACCCTCTCCATCAACTCCTTAAAGGCTGGACTATTCCTGTACATTTATGCGGATGCTTCCTCATATAGATTACAGTAGAGCGCGTACGCTGCGAAGTGGGTGCTAAAGTAGGAAGGACACGTACCTATTTTTCGCAGAGCTCAGCTATAAAACAACGAACTCCTCAGGGATTTGGGAGCGACGATGGCTACGTATCAGCAGCAAAAGGATGAGAAGTGATCTAAAGCAGAATTTCCCAACCGGTGGGACGCATACGACCAAAGGAACTTACGAGTCTCCATGGTGGGATTCGAGTGGGTGGATGCTATTATTTTTTATTCGTTTTAGCATTTTATTATTTTTAACTTTGGGCTCCCGGATAGCCAAGTCGGCAACGCGTTCGACTTCGTTAAAAGAGGTCCCGGGATCAATTCCCGGTGGGAGCCTACGTGCGAGATGACCAGAGATGTCGAAGCACTTTTAACAATACTACTACTACGACTACTACTCTTTTAAACTTTAGGCCTATATACAAGTAAATCCTCAGCGACTTTCATTGGTATCCATCAGCAAACGAAATATTCGTTAATTGTTGTATTACCTAATTTAGAAATACGAATTGGTGGACCTTAGATGTCTTGAAAAATGGTAAGTGAGACTTGAGACTATAAAGGGTGATCAAAGGGATCTGAACTCTGTTAGTGTTTCGTAATCCCTTCCGTGCAACATCCTCCTTTTACTGTTTTGCAATCAGTGGAAAACTCAGAAACATTTCCGGTAGAAATTATTTTTGTCCTTATTACCTAAATCAGGGATGAGAAGTGCCATGAAGAAAGAGAAAATAAATTACTTAGGTACGAATTTCTCGCCAAACCAATGCGTGATATGCAGACATTTATGCGGATGTTGTAGAAATTTATTACGTAAATGATGAGCGAAACGATTGGACGATTTGTTGAAGAAAAGAAATTGTTAAATCGGGACGGATATTTATTTATTTTTTTATAAATTAACTTTTTATGTCAAGAATGTATATCAATGAATATATCTTATCTATCACATATATATCAATGAATATATCCGCTGCCAGATATCTACCTGCCAAAAAGCTCTTCCGCGTGCTACCTTGGGCAGGCTTTCTATAGATCTCCATCTCCGTACATAACATCTACATCTACATTAGTACCCTGCAAGCCGCCTTTCGGCGTGTGGCAGGGGGAAAACAGGCGCCAGCATATATTTTTCGCGGGAAAAATCTTTCTTGTCTTAGAGAGAAGTAAGTTTCTCAGTGAATGTGTGAATTTCTAGTGTCTCAAATGCAGTTCTTTATAATTGATAAATATCACCATAATTTTTTTCCGAAAAATGTTTCTAAAAAGAGATCGTATAGTTTCCATGGCGGTGATTAGGTCACTTTTTCAGTTCCACTTTATCAATATAATAAATAACTGGTTTGATTTTAATACGCATTTGAAGCTTCCTAAAGTTTAGAGACATCCAATAAAGAAAGAAAAATTTTTATAATCTGCGATAATGGCAATTTTATTTCATTCGTGAGTAATATAAATAAATAGGGAATTATAACTATCAAGCAATGAATAATGTGTATTAGTCGATGGAGAAAGAGTTCTGGAATATTCTCATCATCTGATATATTACTGCGATTTCCGACATTAATCTTGGGTTCTCCATGATATATTGGTGTCGTGATTTCATCCAAGATTTTTAAAGAAATTTTTCAGTCCAAAAGGTTTACAGTTACCTATTGAAAAGGATTATATTTGTCGCATCAAAATAAATTACTTCTAAATTGGTAGAATTTGTTTATATTCCGTTTTCTGAATTCGTAGTGTTTGACGAGTCTGATCAAATAATTCTTAATTCTGTTTTCATCACCTCTGGCTTCAACCGTTTGTATTTCATGATTGTAACATAATAATGCCAAATTATATATAGAGAATTGAAATCAGCAAAGAATCTAAGTTACGTTCAGATTGACAGATAAGAGCATTCAGTGCAGCTTTTCTGGCACCTTAACTGTTTAGCAATATCCATAAACCGTATATGCCCGAGTAATATCGGGTCGCAGTTAAAATTCGACCCTCTAATTTGTGGATAGAATATCCAGAAATTTTGGTGTATCTCCAATAAAATTCGATCTGTGTCTTACCAAATGTGAAGCCAAGTATAGCATTTCATGTACATGTACAACATAGCCTACACATACAAGAGGTGTGTTGTGATGTTTACAATAATATGAAAATCAACTTAAACCTCGCATTTTTGTTCTGCTTTGATGTATGCATAAATTAGGCCATCATTAATTAAAACTTCGGCCCATAGGATATATGAATCTTGTCCCTGAAAAAGTGGTATCCACATAAACATCAAACTCTTAAATTCGGCCATAAATGGTGGATCGAAAAAACTCGACTATTATTTGAGTATATTCGGTACATTTGATTTAGTCTATTTTATACTTATGACAGCGATTTTATTTCTCCGCAGAGGGTGGGATGCGACCTTCGCATCGGCTCAACGAGACGTGTTGACGAATGCGGGG
The DNA here is from genome assembly GCA_000376725.2 of Ladona fulva. Classification (NCBI taxonomy): domain Eukaryota; kingdom Metazoa; phylum Arthropoda; class Insecta; order Odonata; family Libellulidae; genus Ladona; species Ladona fulva. The sequence continues at coordinate 1,846,079 of KZ308327.1, read as the reverse complement.
TTTGCGGCGGTGATGGGTCCTCTTGTGCCCGCCCACTCTACCACTGGGAGGAGACACCCATGTCCTTGTGCTCCGTCACCTGCGGTGGAGGTAAGTGCCTCGATATTCATTTAAAGACTCAAGTTTTCAACGAGCGACGAAAATCTCATTCAACGTGTTCCTCGAGAGAATCGTCCCTTCAACTGGGTTTGGAACTGACGGTCTTTTTATTTTTACGGGGTTTGTTCTCTCCACTGAAATTTCATCACCTGTTTGCTACGACTGACAGCTGTTACATTCTCATCTCATCTTATTTCACTTCAAACCTTGGAAATTGTATCGATTTTACGGTTTCTAGCTGCAGAATAATCATATATTTGTACTGCCGATCACTACGGCAATTTCGAAAGAGATTTCTGCAAAACCGAAAAACAATAATGCCGAGGAGTATTCACGGTAATACTAGAAATTTAAATCAAACAACTCCTGGAATCACTCTTCTGGAGTTGGCAACGTAAATACTACCCGCAGTACAAATTCTCTTTATCAAGACGAGATACAGTTTTTACATTGGGAAAGCATGAACCTTAATACAGGTTACACATCTTTTCGTTGAAAAACATTGAAGAACCTCTACCCGTCGGAATGCCTAACGCAATTGCCTACATTCAAATAGTTCAACACCCAAATGGTACAAGAATAACGAGACACTAAAACGAAAAAATATTTTTAACTAAAACTAAGATAGAGAATAATATTTTCTATGTCATCTCCACTTGACGTTATGCGCAAAACTGAAAAAGAAAATTATTTAAATGCGTAATTTTTTCTCGAGAAATGAAGGCCCAATAATACCGCAAGCTCTCCCATCTCAGGCCTCAGCCCTCTTTTGACCTTACGCTAGCTTGTTATGAAATTATATTATGATTCGTAATAGAGGTCTTTATCCAAAAATTATAATTACGAAAAATGTCATCTGTTGTCGAAATTTCTCTTTCCTATTCCGTTTGAATATGTGAAATCTCGAATATAAACAAACTGCGTAAGTTTCCTAATCTCACTAGACTTTAGAGGGAGAAAATGTCTCGTTCTGATTTATCCGAATCACGGGTTAAAAGAATCTTAATGATACATTCACATATTTCGGTTAAATGATTCAACCTACTTTTTAAGCCCGACCATAGAAGCGATCCTTATTGCGAAATGAAGTTATGCGCAATCGCTTAATTTAATCATGAACGCTTTGATTCCCGCTCTCCCAGGAGGTTGCCTCTCTGCCCATGCGTCTCAGCCGCTCCTCTAATAAACACCTCGTTTGCAGCGCATCCGCGGTTTATTCCCTTCCTAAGGGACTGTGTTTTCGGTTCGCGGTCTGCTCTGCTCGCCTGTTGAATAGATTTCCCCTCCGTTCTAACCCCAGCGGTATAAATTCCTACTCACCTACTTCCCCCACTCATCAAAACTCCTCTTTATCTCCCCTCTCTTTCTCCTCCACAATCAACGGCGAAGATGATATTCCCTTAGCCTTTCTCTCCTCTCAAAGGAGCTTATATATGTGCTATCGCCGTGGAATCCTTCGCTATGAGACAGAAAGATGATTTCTTAACGCCGTTGACGAGAAACTATGGCGCCGGTTCCGGGTGAACGACCTTCCCTTTCCTTTTAAGAGAATCCTATCTTCTTATCTCCATACCTTTCCACTTGCGCGTCTTTTTTTCCGGAGGCAACGTTTTGCTGCTTGAGAAAAGAACAAAGAAGAATTGTGGAGAGCCTCGGGAAATAAAAGCCCCTGCCATTGTTAACGGCTATCCCACGAGGGTATGCCAATTTTTCTGGTGAAAACTCACCGGGTTAAAAAACATTCTTCATTTCGCATTGACGGGTATTGTTTTCTTGATAAAACAACTAACCACTCCTTTTTTAAGGAAGCTTTTGCGATATAAGAAAACGATAGCAATAAGGTTACAATATCCTGGCCTCACAAATCCGTGGTGTATCTGCCTTAAAACGGATTCAAACCGGGGAAAATGGGAATGTTACCATCTAACTTAATTTCTCCTAATAATCAGAGGTTATTTACTATAAATATCATGTACTCTTAACGTAAAATTAAGCATATTAATGAAATGAAAGAACCTTTCGTACACTCCCACAGAAGTTATTTAAGGCGACATGCTTCGCTAGCGAACTAGTATCATCAGGCAAATCTTTAGTTACAATATTCATATGTATAGGAGAAACCAAGAAGGGGGGGTTTCTCTTGGTTTCTTCCCACCCCCCCTTTCTTGGTTTCTCCTATGTAAATTTGAATATTGTAACTAAAGATTTGCCTGATGATACTAGTTCACTAGCGAAACATATCGCCTTAAATAAATTCTATGGGAGTGTACGAAAGGTTCTTTCATTTTAATGGCCTTCCACGAGGTAACGCCTTCTCATATTGAGTTTAAGAATAGTAATTGACGAACAAACTCGTCATTTAACTTCAAACAAGCTTTCAATTCATTCATCAATTAAAATACATTTACTTTTTATTTCCACTTTTGAAATAAGAAAAATTCCTTTATTACTATTTTCGAAAAAGAACTTGACAAACTGACCGGGTGAAAACTGGAAAAATGTAATCAAAAGTTACGAACATACATATAAGATCATCGAAGAGTGGTGGCGCCCAAAAATTTTACTAGACGAGCAAGATAGCCCATTACTCGTGGGTTGGTGGGCCAAAGTTGATTGGTCAGAAAATATATTATATATTTCGACAAAACCCCCTTTTTCCTCTTGTTCATTAAGAAAGCCCATATATGCATTAATCCTGTGACTTGAATTCAGCGAAGGTGATTAAGTACAAAGATGATCTAAAAAAGCCTGTAATCGTTTAGCGATCATTATCGATTAAGCGGAAAAAATCTTCGCTGGCCAGATGAAAGTACGTATGCAGGGGGCCCGATTTGGCCCGTGGGCCGTAGTTTGTACATAACTGGTATTGCCAAGGAAGAATGGACTTGAATAAAGTCTGACGGGACCGGGAATCGAACCCGGGTCTCCCAATTGCCGGTCGTGTGCTCTGTCCGTTGAGCTATCCCGGCATAAGCAATTCGGGATACTTTGTGGGCAAGGACGTTGCGAGTTCGTCCACCATTGGGAGACCCGGGTTCGATTCCCGGTCCCGTCTACTTTTTTCAAGTCCATTCTTCCTTGGGATTTTTCCTGGGTGCGCACCATCTTGCGCAAAGTCACCCTTACCCGTTTTCCTGTGTGTGTGTGGCATTGCATGTAGAACAGGGAACCCCAAATTTGCAGACCCCATGACCAGTGCTTCCTAACCGGTGGTACCTGTTTACGTAGCAATACAGTCACTCATATACGAAAAGAGTGGAGTAATATTGGTATAGCGCGTTCCAGGTTTTCTCGTCAGTAACAACGGCTCACGACGGACCAGATCTTTTGTATTATTCTCTTTTAGCGAAGGTATCCTCTTGCAAGTTGACCTTTACACAGTTCCACGATCTAACAAATAAAATTACGAATCTTACTTTAAATACGAAGATTTCAAGCGCTGTTTTCATTTGCCGTTCTAACCAGAAAAACTGGAACTCAGTTATGGTCAGGTATTAAATTATCATATTGCATTATTTCTTATTGCTGACGCGTTTCCGTTATATCGTAATTTTTCTATAATAAAAAATGTTACAAAATATTTTATATTTGAAAAGGCCTAGCACAGGAAACGTGGGCTCGCTATCAAGGATTAAGTGAGTGAGTTAGAATCCGCAGTTCGAATGATTCTGTTAAACCGTAACATTTCAAATACTATAATCTTCAAGTTAATAATCTCTTTAAAATGATTTTTTGCAATATAAAAAAAATAGTGGAATTCAAAAATATAAAAGAATGATACATCGTAATTATTGTTGAAATGTAAGGAGTATTGAAATATAGACTCAGTCGTTATCAATACATTTTTCGTGAATGAACTATAACATATACTGCTTGTGAAACGAAAACTCTTTTCAGATAATTATTTAAATGAGATGCAGGTTTATTTCAAAAGCCTTTTAATGATAATTAATTGAACGAAAATCTTGGGATGCCTTCGTTATTAATAATATATATAACGCCTATCAGTGCAACCAGTTTGATCCTGTGTGAATTTAAGTAAAGAGAAATTTTGTCGCCTCGTTTCAGAACATTTATTTTTAGCGTCCTTGAGACGTGATAGCCTTGCCGTAGTCAATTAGTTCTGTCCCTTTTCTGCCCTCTTTCGTTTAAGTTGCGCGGCAGCCAAAACTTTGAGTTAATCATGAAGTTAAATGCCTGTACGATCGTCAGTAGTCACCATTTTTAAAAATCCAATATTAATTAAATGTGTCAAGTATGAGGTTTAAAAGGAAGGAGAATGGATTCTTGTTCGGAAATGCTCTATCTACGATAAAAGAATTGCAACGTAAAACTCGTTTCATACTACAAACACTTTACAGTAATTACTCAACTCGAAGTATAAATACGTATACTTTACGTAAAATTATGAAAGAATAACAAAACAAATAACATTTGGGAAATTGGAGGAAAGATTTTGTTTGGCGTATAATACGAAAACGAGTATACTTATTAGAATAAGAAAACATCCAAAAACCATTAAATGTAAAAGTGTTGCTTTTAATGGTTTTTATGTGATTTTTTTCCTAGTACTTTAACCATCAACGGCTAATAACATAATATATACACATATAGTATTCGACGTAACAGTTTTATGCATAATATATGCCGAATCTGGTGTCGAATCTAAGTGTGAATGGAAGGTTTAAAGCGTTCAAGTATAAGCAGTCTATGATAGTTTATGCCTCATCTAGTCGCATATCTCAACAGTTTCGGCGATAACACGGCGTAGCGAAGAAGTAAACAGTTTGCAACAATGTAATAAAGCGAGTGCATTACGAGTGAAACGGGCGGAAGAAGGCAAGGTGAAAAATCCATTTCTTGGACTCTCCGTTTTTCAATTTGTGATTTTTATGACCACTTCCTCCGTTTTCGTACCTCTTCCCCGGAACAGCCTTGCTCGAAAACCATCGTAAATGGCGCCGTAAAAAAAGTATTTTGGACACTTGTGGAAAGAGCTTCCCCATCTTCATTCTTCCATTTTTTTAAAAAGTTACATTTTCCTGTTTTCCACCGTTGATGGCGTGTGGGAAGTGGGAATAGTGCACGTCAGAGGAAGGGGAGGAGCCGGGAAAAAGGGAGTAAAATGGAGTTAAATCCACAGACGGGCACCTCGAGGGACATAAGGGGTTGAAGACGAGGGAGGTACGACGCAGTTTATGACTCCTATATGACCGCTTTTTGCTTCCGTATTTGTAAGGAGAGACCGTCTACGAGGCGAAACCAAAAATGATCCGTCCTTGTTGACCTTGTCGGTGGATTGCGACGAAAGTTTTAAATCTTACTTTGTGAAGAGACGGTATGCTTTCTGTTACTACAAAGTCTCTTATTGGTTAGGAATTCTAAATTAAAAACCATTGCGCAACTGCCCATGTAAGGCGGCTTAAAGAGCTAAGTGACACACGACATGACAGAAAGCATTTACTGAAAGCTAACTTGGTGCCCACTTGACCATTGGGTCCCCTCCATACGTTTTGTAATAAGAATTACAACTCCTATTAAGTGTATATTCGAATGAGTTTTAACCATCGAAATGAAAACAGGAGAAATATAAGTAGAAGGAACGGTTTTTTCCATCTTGATTTTAGCTGAACTTTTCTTTCGTTTTCCGAAATTTTTCCCCAATAGAACAGTTCACTTAGTCGCTTGATAGGAAAGAACTTTTTTAATTTCCACAGAAGATATTTTTCTCTCGTGAAAATTATAAAGTTCTTTTCTTTCTGAGTATGGTACCGTTCCTCAAAGTCGAGCTTGAGCTTGTCAGATTTTGATTAGTCGCATATATGTATTTGCTTATAATTCTCATATTGATTCTGGATCCTACAACTTTCCATCAGTATATAATGCGTTACATCAGCATGGAACATCATTACTGGCAATCGCAGGTAAACACCAATATTCACGTTTAATATCTTAGTAGTATATCTTATAGAGAAAACGAGGTGTGTTTCTATAAGTCAACTTTACAAGAATGTTTTATTATATATAATAATTTACCGATTAATTTTATGCATCGATAAATATAGTTCAATAATATCCCATTACAGTTCATATTATGGAAGAAAATGTGATGTGCTAGCGGAAACGTTTGGAGTGAATGAATCATCTTTTAATTTATAAATTTACCAAATTCAAAAGAAACCAAAAATTATGGGATGAAGTGAGGGAAGGATGAAAAGTGTATATAGATGTTTCTAATTTTATCTATTGTATTAAAATTGAGAATTACAAAAGAGAGAAAGAAAAGATTAAATTGTCGAAATAATAGAAAATAGTGTATTCATACGTAATCTTCACAAATAATGGAGCCAATATCTTCTCAGGAACCGTCAAAAATAAGATGGAAATAATGAATATGTCGTAGTTTTGATAAATTGGAAATGGTTTGAGGATTAGAGAAGGATTAGAAATTTTAATTTTAAATAACAATATTATTTATATATTAAGATGTTTTGAATAATTGACTCCTTCCATGATTATCCAATTACAAGGAAAGCAATATGATAGTCAAAATTTAATTCATAAAAAATGTATAGGATGGGTATGGATTTGCCATCACAAGTGGTACTGAGATATTTTTTATATCTAATCGTAATTTTTAGCAAATCGAAATATCGATCGACACATTGAAAAAGAACTATAGATTACGGTTTTTCACCCAAAAATTTTCCGATGTTTACAGAGAATCAAATTTCTCTCAAAAATCGGAAGCTTCCGATTAAAGCCAAGACTTCTGAACCTTGCGGTCAAATGTCAAAGCAAGGTGAAATACTGTTGAGGTAATTTCTGTTCTCACACGTTTTCATCTACTTCTTGTTCAGGTTACAAAATGTCCCGTCCAGTCTGCCGCAACCGAGTATCAGGACAAGAGGCCGATGAACAGCTTTGCAACGCCGCACAGAGGCCGGCCCCGAAGATAGTCGAATGCAACACACATCGCTGTCCAGCAAAGTGAGTACATTGTATTCCAGTTGTTGGTGAAAGCTTGACTCATTTAACTCTAGTGTGACATATGATTACATTACATTCTCCGTATGACTTTAATTTATTTCTAATTTTCTATAGAAGCGTTAGTGAATAATCATTGTGCATTATTATCCATCGATATCTCTATGTATGTACATCGACATGGACTGATATTTTAATAAGGAAAATATAGATCGCAGAATATTTAATGATAACTCCTCTTTGGAAGATTTTCTTTCAAAAGAAAACCGATAAATCTGAAATCACCGAAATTAACTACTTATGTTAATGAAAATGTTCTCAAATCATTATTTTTTTAATTATAAAAGTTATTTTTCTGTAATTTCATTATATTGAGTAATAAACAGTACGTGGGCCAATAAACAGTCGTATACTGAAATACATATTTTGCAACAAAGTGCTGTAGAATAATTATGACATGCGTTGCTATTTGCTGTATACCTTTCAGTAATATTCGATGCAGTAATTTTCATTCTCTGTATGTCTTAAAAAGTTAAATGAAATTATACGATGAATGATAAAATTATCTTATCAATCATCTCTTACGGTATAGAAATCCATTAACGAAAAAATATAGATTTTTACAGTTCATTTCATTTCACACTTCGCATCAAGATCACGGTGACCCAGTTTAGGTATCCGTATCGCAGTAAAATCTGCATATTTGGAAGGGTTTCTTTTATTAATGCATCGCAATTTCTTACACTGGATTCGTAGTCTAAAAAAATCAGCTCAATTTATATCTCGGCGTCATCACTACATTTTAAAATATTTTTAGTGTAAAATTTTGAAATATGTTTTTTTCATTAGTGAAATTATTTTTCAAGGAAGGACGAAAGAAGTTCTTCAATAATCTATCTAGCGTCTGAATAAAATTCTATTTTAACAATATTCTAACAACAGTATTCTTTCTTTAATAAAATTCTATTTTAATAATTTTCTATGCTTTATTCTAAAACTCCGTGGTAGAATTTCACTCAGATATTCCTTCAACTCTACCTTCGATGTATCCAACACGTTCAGTATCTTGTTTCGAAGTAGTTAAAATTGAACTGATTTAATCAGTTCGAAGTTTTCACCAGCCTACCAACCATGTCCCAGCCCCGTCAGCTAGTGGTCGGACAACGTACGCAGACGTAGTTCGAAAATCTGATGTTTCCAGAGAAAATTGAAATTACATCCACTTTTTCTGGATTTTGAACAGAAGAGTATAAGTACCGCGACTTTGGATCTTTGGAGATTTCTCGCCATACTTGAGTTTTGACGCATGCAAAATAGCGACAAAAATTTATATGATATTATAAGCATCGGATTCCTTCCAGAGCATTCTCTTTAACTTTCAAGGGGACTCAAGTAGATTGTAGAAAGTTGAGCCTCTGTTTCTCCGAATTTTTTCCTGAACGATGCATGGCTTCCCGTTTCTTTGAAGAAGTGAAGGAAAAATTCCTTCTTCTATGCGTAATTTCAAATCCTCGAGGTAGAAATTTGATCAGAAAGTTAAGTTGGGTACGGTTACTTTACTTTATGTATTTGGGTACGGTTACTTTACTTTATTATTATTTATATTGAGAAAGCTCTCCTCTCCGGCAACATTTTTTAGACCTCACTCAAGTGAATTGCAATCCCATTTTTCATTCAATAGCCATTTCTTTTACTGCAGGGTTATCTCGACATATTCTCCCTTCGTATATTCTTAGTATCAAGTTCCTCCTTTCCTATATTCTCATCTTTGCATGTGAATATTCGGCTACTGTCCGTCACGAAACTAGTTTCGAACATAGCGCACAAAATGTGCCATGTTACTCGATGCTAATTTCGCAAAATTATTTAATTTGTTCTTCGTGTTTTAGAATAACAGGGAATTCTAGTCGCATATAATGTCTTCCATTTATTACGCATTATTATGGTTTTGTTGTTTCATGGTGGAAATAAATAAATAACGTCTTTATTTTGGGCGAAATGTGACTTTAAAGTCTCTTCTTCCATTAAACCATCGTTAGTGTAAATTAGATCTAATTAATAAACAATAATAATAGTTAATTAAATAAGGAATAAAAGAAATGTCTTTTGATTAAAATCAAACCTAAGTGAAGCTAAGGAAAAAGTATCCACCGCAGGAAAACACTCACAAAGAATGGAGTGTGATAAACCTGCACAAAACTACTAATAGTAATAATTAAAAGAAAGCAAAGCAAATACCCGTATCATGACCTGGAAATGAAAATGCAGTGTGACGATTGAAAACTACTATTGTAAATTTAAATATTCTTGAAACTTAATCGACTTTTTTCAATTTTCGATGCCATTTGAATCTTGCAAAGAGTAACGAGTGAAAAAACCATCTCGCACACACATTTGAGATAGCCATTAGAAAATTAGGCTGTTACATGGAAGAATGCATCTTTAACTTCAAATATTTGGAAGGAAGAAATTGTGCACGTACTCGTAAATATTGTAAATTTTACGAGAACGATCGACACATTGAAAAAGAACTATAGATTACGGTTTTTCACCCAAAAATTTCCCGATGTTTACAGAGAATCAAATTTCTCTCAAAAATCGGAAGCTTCCGATTAAAGCCAAGACTTCTGAACCTTGCGGTCAAATGTCAAAGCAAGGNGCAAAGAGTAACGAGTGAAAAAACCATCTCGCACACACATTTGAGATAGCCATTAGAAAATTAGGCTGTTACATGGAAGAATGCATCTTTAACTTCAAATATTTGGAAGGAAGAAATTGTGCACGTACTCGTAAATATTGTAAATTTTACGAGAACATTTTTAAGTCACTTCAAATTTAATTATAAATTAGCATAGTTTTCTAAGAGAGTAACGGTCACTCTCAAACCTCTCCTTACTTAAGAAAATCCTCATTTCCCCACTTTCCTCACCTCATGTGCGAGGTAGTCTTCGACGCCCCACTCACGCACCACGGGGGTCGAATCCAAAGCACCGAATTCAATCGGTTTAACGTTCTCCGATCCGTTCGAGCTGTCCCGCCCACTCCCCTTGATAACAAGTTATTTTTTATTCTGTCAGATCATACTCTGTAAAAACGAACAAATCACTGGCATCGAAGTGTGCTGTGTCCACCAGAGCGTAACTTCAGGAGCCAAAACTCTATCGTCGTGCAACTGTAGGATTTTTGATCGGGATCCGAGGAGAAAGAAAAGGACTCTACGTCTGTTCGTAGAGGTCAATTTAGGAACTCACCATCGAAGCATTGGGTGCAAAAAGAACTGCAAATACAGCTCAGGAAGATATTTTCTACAACTTGAGACAAAATTAATATTCGAAAGGAAAAAGACGCGTTACGAGTCAACTTTGTAAAGAAATGAAATATTTCTATGATGAAATAACAAAAAATTCTGCGGTTTTATGGCATTGAGAGAAATTGACTCGTCACGTCAGTGAGCTGCATCAAGTTCATCAATATTTCATCGCAAATTCTAACTTATAATAGCGTCTTCTTTCTTATTTTAGTACAAAAAATGACAAGTAAATAGTAAGTTATCGCCAAGTAGTATTACACAAATTTTTTACTTTCATTGTTCTCAGTGCGGTAGCCCAATTCGTGAGATTACAGCGAATAACTTGTTATAAAATCTTTGGGACTCATCAATAACTATAAAGGTGAGATTGCCTCAGGCAAAACTATGTCCAAAAGCTTTATGTTGCATTTATAAAGTAAAATCCCAACTCTGAATATATTTAGGAATAGGGAGAGATCTTGCTTTCTTGCATTTCTCTAGGTGGATTATCGAAATTAAAAGAGAGAGAATATGTTGGGAAAAATAACTGTTAAAATGAGCCAAGGGTTAGAAAAGAATGAGATAATTATCTGGAAGAGGGATTCGCAGTTGAATAGCTAATGATAACGCCAAGGGGAAATAATCTGCGCGAGAGAATTAAGAAAAAAAACGTATTGAATAATGCAGTAATTTGGAGATAGTGTGGGAGGCGGGAATCATAAGATATTAAAGAAGTGGGATTGGTGGTCTTAAAAGAAATGAAAAAGAGCAGACTGATAATCTTTATGGAGGCAATCATGAAATCAAGCAGAAACAGGGAATATAGAGCGGTAAAATGTTGCAGGGAATATGGAAGGGCAGGCATAATTCGAAGGGAAAGGTTTTGAGCCGCGGTTGTAAAATAGATGGCTTTTTTCTCATTCCTCCGGAGTTCGTCGCACTTTGACCTGAGGAGGAAAGATCTAGATCGTTTATCTGTCATATTTCTCTTTTTTGGCGATTTCACATGCTTACGTAGTTTCCGTATCCAAAACCCTTACCATGATATTTCAGACTCTTGTGACTTCTTGAACTAAGTATTTTCATCTCCTGAGCGATTTATAAAACGTGCGGAAACTCGCTATAAATTGGAGAACATCGCGCTCAATACGAATTCGGATTTCCTTCTCTTATTGTCTCCACGATTTTAACAAAAGGGCTTTCCATTTATCTCTATGTTTTCCCAGTATCTGTATTAAAAATATTGGATTCCACCCAAATACACGTTAACATGATGAAAGAATCATAACAGTTACGGCTGATTTTATTCTGCTGGTTTCCATGGCTTCTTTCCATACTGATTTTCTCAGCCAATTGAAAATTTTCGTATTGATAATTCTTTAAATTCCGTAACAGCAACTTAATCTTTCTACGGTATTAAGAAAACAAAAACAAGAGTTTCCGGCATTAAAAGCAACAAATACCAAAGCTATAAGAACTCTTAAAATTCAAAAGAGTTTACTATAATTCCACCAAAACTATGAACTCCTTAATTGTCAGTTTTATCTTAGGTTCAAACGTATATACTCCATTCAACCATTAGTCTGCGAGTATTTCTCTCTCCAGTAAGCGGGACTTCTAAAATACACCCACAGGTGAAATATTCATTGGACTAAGAATAAATAATTCTTATGCCTTATCCTCTTGGGTCCAATATAAAGTCGGTAAATATTAAATGGTGATTCTTTATCAACTCTAGACCAATATAAAATATCCTAGCTTGATCCTATTTTAGCTACTTGATGAGTATCATGGTATCAAATGAATTGCTATCTCATTAATGTAATTATTTCTTATCGAAAATTTCGTCGAGCGATGTAGCCTCAGCAGCATCTCCAGTGTTTTATCGAAAGTCCTAATCAGATCGGCCTATTAAATCGTTGATTCCAAATAGTGTTCTACGAAACCTGTACCAAAGGCGAATGAAAAATATTCGATCTATTATGCATGCAGGAGTATCTGCCATTTTTAATTACAGTGTAGACCTAGAAAGTGATAACAGCTTGAAGATCCTTCACACTATTTTAGCATTAATTAAACTAAAAATTGAATGAAGGTGAATCAGGGATATTATCAGAGAGAGGAATTAAGCTCCCATGATTGGGATGTACGATACGGAGAACATGGGAAGCTAAGTGAGCCTTTTAAAAGAATGGGTATGTCGTGGCGATGAAGAGATTCCTCTGGATGGAAATAAGGAAGATATCCTGGGATGGCAAGGGGAATCAGGTTAAAATAGCCTGTTAGGCGGAGATAGGAAGGTGTTAGCTGGTAAAGGGAAAGGAGATTGAGAGGGAGGGAGACAGAGAGGTCCCCGTTTTTTCGTCCCGGAGATAAAGCGAGGAGGAAGCGCGCCCCCTTTAGATGGAAGGACTCCGATATCCTTACGAGAGATGGATGAGAAGTCTGACGGGAGTGGTTGGTAGATCCAAGGAGATAGGGACTCGCCTTTTTCGGGGAGTTCGCATGAGGAAGGGTTGGAGGAGAGACAGCGCCAAAGAGGATGAGGTGAAGACGGGATGATGGAGTGGTTAGGTGGCTTGGGGCATTTAGGGACTGCTTCCGGACATGGTTGCCTGCGGGATGAGAGAAGAAAAAGAGGGGAATAATAAAAGGTTTGTAAAAGAAAATAGAGAATGAGAGTTTAGGAGGCAGGGAGGCTTGACTGAGATCGTTAAAGGCTGCTAAAGAAAAGTAAAAAAGCTATCGGAACGAATCTTGTACGTGCTCAGCGGTAAAAAAGTCGTCACTAAATCTTACTCAAAATTTTTTCGATATTTTATCGTCTTTTCTTTCAAAGAAAATTAAATTTTTAATGCTTTTTACATATTTCTATATTTGGCCCCAAATAAATGAGCTTATTTTAAATGATGCGGACTCTCTTCACATTTTTAAGGGAAATAGAAAACTCATTCCATATCTACGCCCGGTGCATCTGTTTAACTGAGAAATCATCTAGCTCTACAAACTTTTCAGCGAGATGCATCGGAAAAACTAGTTATACTGCTAAAACACTTAGGCGGTTAAAACTTTGTGTACAAAATCCTACTGTTATTTCTTGTGCCGGGATGTGGGATTTCCTTCTAATTTACCGTAATCCAAAATGTATATGTGAATTCATAATTTATGATGCATGGTGATTCTGCCCAAAGTTTGAAGGATATTCTTGAAAGTATTTACTTTAATGTCGTTTATGGCCTCATTAAAATCTGATTTAAGAAGAGCTATATTCACACGTTTTTCTGCTGTAACCACAGATAAAGTCTTGAGAGGTTATAATTTTATTAAAATGACAACCTATATTCCCAAGTAAAGCGAATAAAACTGATAAAACCATTTTATAGTTCTAAAACTCAACGGCATCTTCGGTGAACGTATTAAAACTAAACTTTCTCCCGGAATTATTCATGTAATCAAAAGTACTTAGAGTAAAATATATGCCCTGAACATATCATAAAATCTTCAGGATATAAACTAAACTCAGAGTTTTTCAAATAAAACATCAAAATGGTACACTCGCCGATATGAGGAAAGGCAACACGAAAAATTACCGAAGTACCGTAATCTGTTAAAATGTTACAATTTCTCCTGTGAATAACTATGATGGAGCCTTCGTTAACTATTTTAATTATTTTACAGGTGGTCTGTAGATGAATGGGGTCCTTGTTCTGTTAGCTGTGGAGGAGGATCGAGATTCCGGCAGATTCATTGTGCGGAAGAAGGAAATGGCACAAGAGTGAACGTGAGTGAAATGTTCGATTATTTCAGTGTATTCTTCGATATCAAATTATGCTAAAGTGTTTTATTTCTCTAAATTTGAAACTATTGTTCTAGAAAGTTAATCCTGTTTCTATACCAATTTTGAAATAATGATTTTCAAAGTGCTTCTTATATCCTTTAAAAACATATCGTTGTAACCTGTAACCCTGAATAAATTAATTATAATAAAACACTTCATACTTTTCACAAAAAAAATCTTAATTTTGACTAGTTTCGACTCTAAAGTGTCATAATAATGTCTAAGAATAGTTTCTATACAAATTCTGATTCCTATTTCGAAATAGTAATAATTAGTTAGCGGCTATTTTTCTTTGATTGCAGAGTTTTCGAGCAATTAAGACATCAATAATTATCCTCTAATTAAGGTAAAAGCTAATGGAATGATTTACATCTGCGAACCGTTTTCTTTTTCATGAGGGTAAGATCTAACTAATCTGTCAAATATCCATACTATCTTCAGTTTTATAGCGAAATCTTCCTTATATTTTCCATCCTTAATAAATACTAAACGCCCCAATGTACAGTCCAGTAATTTTTTAGCATCATTCATAAATTATTTTTAGCTAAAATTTAGAAAGGATTTCAAAATTACATTTCTCATTACTTGTACTGTGATATCATAAGAGATCGTTAAATTGGTATAAGTCAGCAGTCCACTTTCTTCGCGTATGTCACGTTTAGAACAATGAGGATTATTTACTCCACTATATCAAACATTGTTTTCGACCATGATCGTCTTAATGTCTTAATTTATGAATTTTTCAGTCATTTCGTATTATACTAAATCAGTCTGTTGCCATTACATTTTTAGGTGATTTATCGCACTTTGAAACTCAGAAATATGAGCAGTGTTTAATATTTCAAGGTAATTCAAGTTATTCAAACTATACCATTGTCCGACGTTTCGACGGCGAACCCTGACATCATCCTCAGGGCCTCTGACCTGCATCCAAATAATGTTACTTTAGAAAAAATCAAATTAATGCGCGTGGAAGATAATGTATTTAAAGGCAGCAGTAGAACTTTAAAACGTAGTTTTGAATTCAGATGGGGATGAAATATCACATATTCTTCAAATGAACAAAAGAAGGTATTCCGAGCTAAGAAAATTTAAGAACAATATTCGTACGCGGTTCATAGTTGTTTTATAATGATTTTATTAACCAACTTTTCAAGATAGAAGCGATTATTGAAATTCCAATTCATCATCAGATTTACTGTAAATATTTAATTACACTTTCAAGTAAACCATTCCACATTCATTAATCACTTGTCGTAGATACATCAGTTTCTTTTGTTATTATGGAAACCCTTGTGTACCTATAACGTACCTGAGACAAAATTTTCTTTAGCTATAAAGAATAACTCCTTGAAAGGACTGCGATTAGAAATAGAACTTGTTCCATCTCTCTCTTGGAATCCCCTTCCCCCTTTGAATCTCTTGCACCGCATTGATCATAACAAATTAGCGTCGTTACCTGAAGGGAACTCCCCTGATTTTCGTCTTTTTAGCAGAATTCACAATACTTTTTGTCCTTCCAAGCAACATTGATTCTTGTCAATGGCATTAAGAATCGATAAATCTCTTCCGGAGCAAGAATCGTGTTCTTCCTTCTCACTTCATATTCCGAGCCGACGCTTTCCAACCATGTCTTCTGCACGTGTCACAAATGTTCCGCATGTAGGAGAGGATTGGACAAGAAATAAACGCAAGAAATCAGTCGATCCCAAGCATATTGGTTCTTTTATTACATCTTGTTTGTTTTGTACATTTCCGACGTATTCGTCTTTATGACTTAATATTTTTGTAGGTCCATTTTCTTTCTTTCGTTTTGGCTCGAAAATTATTTTCCAATAAGAGATTTCCTTTGTGATTTAGAGCTTCGACGCAATATCCAGCTGCGGCGTTGATTAATCGGGGAAACGGATACTTCTGAGGAAATCCTTTTCATTCCCGACGATAAGGGAGAAATAAAACAAGCTCGGAAAAGTGCACCCGCGTGGATAACATCATTTCTTAAATCCTTTTTTAGAATTTGATGAATCGTATTCTCCAGTTTTCAGTTTTACTATAAATAATTATTGTTGTAAAATATTGAAGTTTCAATTGATTTTAAACCTAATAAAAAAATGATTCATTCATTGGTCAAGTTAATGATTTAATTCGAATATTAGTCACATTGAGTAAGTTGATGTAATTGGAAATTTATTACATCAGATTGACAGGAATAAGGCACCGGGACCCCAAGGTATTCCCTCCCAAGGAATGCCATGAAGCTTAAACCAAAAAGCTTGCTCCCATTTTTCTAGTCCTTTATCAGAAATCATTGCATGAGGGTACTGCCTAAATATCACACAGAGGGTTAGAATCGAAAACAGCTGGCCAAAAATGGTTTTTTTGAGTGGGGACTTAGATACTTCGCACAGCATAAATTTTGCATACAACTATGCAAGTCATTTACGTTTACTTCTACGTATCCCAATGATACAGGGGGACAAACTGGACCAAGTTTTGCGAAAAATGCTGGTATTCGATTTTCCGCGAAATTCTTCAACTTCAAGTTGATACTGAACCCAAATAAAGAAAATCATCGGCTGAAACATAACTCCATACTATAATACTGTCCTTTATCCTTTGTCATAGTTGATCTTAATGACTACGGTTGAGTATTTGCTTACTTAATGTAACAAAGTGGCGGACCCTTATTTTAGAGCAAATTTTTACGTAAAGCGAGGAAAATAGTAGAAATCGATAGACTCGGGCTAACTTATACCACGGTATTCTTTAAAACTTTTTGAAAAGGAATCTGGAATAAATTCTTGCGACCGTTTGCGACAGCGATAATGAAACAGACTTTTCGACATCGCTGTAAGGGCAAAATCCGCTATGAGACCGCGACCTTTAATCCTGATAACTTTAGGCCAGTTTCACTCGTTTAAATCTTTTATAAGATGATGGAGCATATTACATCGAGCTCAATAATTCCCTTTCTTGCTTGAAAAGGAAAGTCAAAGCCACCACAGATTCCGCAAGGATAGGTCATGTAAGACTCAGTCATTTTTATGAATGACATAGCTAAGGCAGTAGATAAGGGTGTTAGAATAGACGTAGGAATTCTATATTTCAGGAAAATTTTGGAAATAATACCCATGTAAAACTAATATTTTACGTTATCGACAAAAAAGTGGTCGGATGGATAAAATTTTTTCTCGAGAATAAATCGCAGCGGTTGCGTTTGAAGCAATTTCATCCGATGAATGCATCACACCAGTTGTCTGCATGTGTTTTGGGGCCGATTTTGTTTTTCATCTACATTAACAACCTGGTGGATAATGTTAAGAGCAATTTTATATTATTTGCATGATATTCTCGTATGCAGGTTGTAGAAGGGTGTAGTAGTTGTAGGTTGTCGAGAGGTTGTATCAGAAGACAATAACAGTATCCCACAGAATGACCTAAGCGTTATATCAAGTTAGTGCAAAGATTGCAGCTTGATTTTAAAATGAAGAAGTGCATGGCTATTCCTTTCGCGCGTTCTCCCAACATTAACCAAATTTCAGAATATCCCTTAGGATTCGTGCTTCACATTAAATACCTACGAGTTACACTCAGCAGTTGTTTATCGACCAAAGAACATATTCGAGATGATATAGGAAAGGCAAGATGCAAAGATTAACAAGTAGAGCCCTGAGGGTATGCCCATCTAGAGTCAAAGGAATTGCTTACTTTTCCCTCCGACCTAGCCTCAAATACTGCTACGCAATTTGGGAACCACATGAATTACTGTTAGTCCTAAATTTAGAGGTCCAACGTTGAGTATGCCGTTTCTCCAGGAGAGATTTCAGGTTCGGCAGTGGCGTTATGACAAAATCACTCGGGTGGAACTCGCTCCTGGCGAGATCAGAATACCGTCGGAAGTTTACCGAATAATTCAACGGTTCAGAATTTTTAGGCGAAGTAGAAGACATTATAATTCCATTAATAAACAAACGCAATCTCCAAGAAGCGTCTAAAAAAAGTTACAAGGAAGTAATCGCTAAAAAAATACTTCTGGTCGTTCTTTCTCTCAAGAATTAGACAAGCTAACGTTATAGATTAAGTAAGAAATTTGTTGTTCATACATCCCTTGCCACACGTCACTAGCGTCTCGCGGGGTATAAATCTAAATGAAAATGTAACTGATCCCATTTAACATCTACAAATACATTCTGCTACCCTGCTGTTTTTTGACGTGTGGTAAGGGGAGGATGGGGATGAGGTTTAATCAAACATCTTAATGCTGAATCATTCATACATCTTTCACAGACATTTCCAAACCATTACACAGAATCGATGCAAATCAAGGAACGCTATCTGTATGTAGAAAATATCAAATCGAACTCGTGATTATACTAGACACCTTCGGCTTCCTCATTTATTTTAAAATGTTTACAACTATAACGCTTAAACAAAAGCTATTACTTTTATCGTAAGGTGATGTCCTCAACATAACTTAGCTTCCCTCGTGACACTGAAATTTGATATGATCTATTGGTTTCTTTGACTCTAAAGACAGAAGTGAAGCTTTCAATACGTATTCTATAGATATACCGATTGAGATCTTTCCCCGGTAAATGTGTGATTACAGTGTTCTTTAGCTGTAGCGTTAAGTAAAATTCCGACATTTCTTATTGTATAGTAACTTGACACTTTTTAGTACCTAGTTAATGGAACCAAAGTAAAATTCTACTCATTAATCAGATACAAATAATGTCTAAATTATGTTAATACATAATTTAGTTTGATATTTGAAGTACCTAATTGTTACGGAAGAGCTTTTCCATCCCAGGTGAGAAGATTCTCTCTAGAATAACGATAAATCCTGATCAGATACTTACAAAAGCAAAGATTGAGATACTATCTACATAGGACAGACCAATAGGAATTTTTCGATCAGGGCAAAAGAACATGATTTCTCGTATCGTTTAAGAAGTAACGTTTCCCATTTGCAAAGCATCTCCTTGACCATAGTCACTCCTCAGATTTTAAACCATTCCTCTGCGTACCCATGCTCGAGGACGTAAGTTAGACACGCTCGGAAACCTTAGAAATCACCCAAAATTTACTTTCACTATCACTTATTCCAAATTACTTCGCCAGTTATATCTTCTGTTAAACTTCTACATCCCCTTCCACCGCCCCTTCTCCTCTCACTTCAATTAACTAATTTTCTTCTCCTTTTCCAACATTTCAAGGATGTAAATGTGCTTTCTTAGGTATGTTTTATTAGACATGATGATGACGCTCTTGCATCGAAACCAGCAGTCTCTTGTATATAAAAGTTTGAGGAAACCGGAATACATTTCTTATCACGATGAACGATATATGTACCTAAGTTCCTCGAAGTGAAGGCAGAGATAGTTTATTACAACTTACAAAAACACTTATGCGTATGTAACAGATTATTCAGTCTTTTCAAAGCCATCCCGCGTAAATGGAGTTGTTATGGCTAATTCTTCCTTCTTTTCGAACATAATTCATCCCGTGTCATGCACATTTTATTTTTCGGGAATCGTCCGCGAGATGTAAATTAGTTGGTTGTGATATTTTTCACCTCGGTACTTCCGAGTTCGATTAACCTTTTGCCTTTCTCGATCCTCTTGACCCACAATACCAGACAAAGTCATTGTATGCTAGGAAAATAAGGCTACATGGGTTGGAAGCTGAAGTGGAGTCGTGGCTTTAATCCCGGCAAACGCCGCTCTCCATACTTTGTCCTAAGACCCTCTATAAACTACTCTTCTACGGCACTGCCCTCACAACTCTAAGAATCTCATCCTCCTCGGGCTCTTTCCTTTCTGATGAATGCTCTCCACAGGTCACCGTCTTCATTCTGCCAGAATTGGTCCTTTTCGAGTTGCCACCGCCGGCCAGACCCTTATCGGAGAGGATGAACTCTTCTAGTTCTTGAATCCTTCGTATTACCTCACCTCTTCGGCAAAACCGGCCAGGTCTCTCTGATGCAGTGCTAAAATAGTTTCGGTAGGAAGACGTGCAGATATGTCCGAAGCTCACAAGGTCGATTGTCAACATTGAAATACGCTGTAACTAAACTTCGTATATTATTGAGTAGAAAGAGACGGAAAGGAAAAATTAAATGACGAAAGTATTATACGTAGAGAAACGCAAGTTTCATCAAACGCTTGATAATCACTAACACCTCAAACACCTTCAAAGATCTTTCTTCTCATTTTCAGAATGTCTTCATGATGAATGAGTCACTCGAATTGCACCCGCTGAAATTGCGGGAAGTAACACTTGGCCTATCTAAGACATTAATTTCCTTGCTAATTTTGTTAGGATATCGTATCTAGAATTTCTTCTACTTGGTGTATGGCGAGTGACATTCTGTCATAGAAAATTAAATACTGGTTGGAGTTGCTCCTATTACATATCGAGTAAGTTAGGAGTATGAAATACTCCTAACTTACTCGATATGTTACTATTATGTTATTTTTTTACTGTGATTTTCATATTATTCCATTCGACTTTTTTTTATTTATTCCAAAAACCTAAACTATATATCAACGATTATTTTTTAATACTTATTTGTTAATAATGACAAAAAATTTAAGTTAAAAATGGCAAACGACTATTTCGGATTGAGGTTTATGACTTAGCCATCTTTCTTACCTCCTGTATGTTACGAAAAGATAAAGCTAGTTTTGCTAGAAACTTCGACAATCACGCATTTGTTCATTTTATTTCAATGAAACGCATTTCTAGAAAAACTGTGGAAATTAATTTTTCGTTATTGTGGTGTCATGAAATTAAACTGTCGACCTTAAATTCGGAATTATAAAGTGAGTCGCATTTCGTAGACCGGAAAGCACTTACTGTGAAGGATCGTATCTTGATACTCTAAAATAATGTCATAAATTACGTTTGTTTATTATAATTAGGATTTCATTTCATTTATCGTGATTAATTTTTCTTGATTATTTTGTTCATAGTTACTCTCTTTTTGGTATTGTTCATAGTTTACCTATGCAAATTATTATCGTCACAATATCAAAATTCTTCTCAAATTCATAGTCCATAATGAAAAATAGCTAGCGTTAGATAGAATGTATCTACCATGTTTCAATAAACACCATTACTGTTTGTTCAATCACAGTTATTTAGATGTATTTTTGTTACTTAAAATTTAAAACAAGAGTGCGTAAGCCCCTTATGTGTGTTTTAAAAAGTAATTTTTTTTTTCGTTCTCCTGATCATGGTGTGAGAATATTATTTCTCCACCTGTTCTGAATAATTTGAAACCATTAACTTTTCTCCTCTTTCACAAGAGCTTCGAAACCTCAAATACCTTTGATCGTTTCCTCCAACTCTGGTTTTGCATTTTTCGTAGGTGGCCTTCGACCTACTACACTTCGACTTCTATAGCTATCCGTCATCCTTCAAACAGTGCACTGCATAGGGTCATTAAAATTCTCCTCATAGCGCTGACCCTTATTCGAGTAAAATTGTAGATATAGGAGTTAAAAGAAATCTAATGGCAGGTTGATTAAGAAATTGCTATAATGAGATATTTTACTAATAACTTGACGGAACGCTATCACGGGTTATATTTAAAATGAGGTTGATTTTAAAGCCGTTTGATATTGAGAAATTGGAAAAAATTATTACAGATTAAGCTTCATTTGAAAGACGCGTGAATCTTTCACGGTAACGTATTCCTCAATATATTCCCATAATTTATGTCTCATAAATGCTTGGAGAGGAGGTGCAAATTGAACTCATATTCCATATATAATGATTGATTGCAAATTGTAGGTCCCAGAACATCTTTGCCGAGGGCACAAACCGAGATACCAGGAACCGTGCAATACGCAGGATTGTCCAAGGTGGTATCCAGGAGACTGGACTGGGGTAAATAAAAGCTATGCATATTTATTAAATATTTATTTGAGCTCTTGTTCTAATAGTAATTTCGTCTTTGTCACTATATACTCCGTCAAGTAATTCTAAGGCTCCAATTATAATTCCAGTGCTCCGTATCTTGCGGTGAAGGACTTCAAACCCGCCTAGTTCTTTGCCGAGATGCCCGAGGTCAACAATCAAATCTTTGTGAGGATTCTGCGAAGCCGGTAGCCACCCAGGCTTGCCGCACAGGCATCCCTTGCCCTACTCACAGGCATAGATACGGATTTGGAGGATTGACACCATCACGTACAGGTGAGAAAAACCCCAATTTCCTTGTATATATCGGTGTAGATTTCACAACTTTCACTGTAGAATCTCCTGATTCCGAAACGCGCTTATTCATTTCTCATCGAATGAAATGAGAATCCTTGTACTGATAATGTTATGCCGTTTCAAAGTAATTTAATTGACGCTCATGTTTTAAGTCACTTTAAAAAATAAAAATGGAAAGAGCCAGAATTAGCAGTTACCAATAATTTGTTTACCAATAATTAGTTACCAATAATTTGTTTTCAAACAAATTTGTTTTTTTTCAAAATATTTTTTGTTTGTATTTGTATTTCTACAGGAAGTTAAGACATGTATAGTGTATAGTATGTATAGTTAAGACATATATATATTTAATGAATTAAAATTGGTAGGAACAACTAACAGCAGTTCAGGAGTAAGTTTGAGCAGCTCTAATTCCAATTGTAGTGATTTTTAGTTGATAAAATGTAGTAGATTTTTAGTTGATAAAATCTACGTAAATAACTCCAACGACTGAAGCTTCCCCAAAGATATTTTATGCTATTTTACATTCTCATAGGACATGATCTTGAGGAAGGGCAGGAAGGAGAAGGAACTCCGGATTTTTATCCTGGAAGTGATTTGTCTTCTTTACCCTTGGTTCATCAGCCCTATCCTCATTCACAGTCACCTCCTCCTCCACCTGCAGTAGCTGAACCTCTTGTTGCAGAACAGGTTGTGCCATCTGAGCCCACGTAAGTGAATAGCTGATACTAAGAAGTTCCTTATGGTGCTTATGGTTTTAATCATCCAATTTTGGAGAACCCCAAGGAACTTCATGTATCTTTAAAACTTCATATCCTCTATCAAATTGGTGAAAAATTAGGTGAGATAGTTGTTATTAATGGTGGAGAAAATGAGTATGGCAGTTCTTACGGCTCAAAATTCTTTGTGTAAAGATGTAAAATTGATAATGCTGATTTTGACAAGGCTTATTGGATTCTGTAGGTAGCATTATCTACCTTCAATTTCTTCTCCTGTTTTCCTTTACCATTAGCAATACAACTTAATAGCTGGTCATGGAGCTACTCATTTACAACCTGGGCTTGATTTACTAAAATAAACTGAGTAACTTCGTGATTTCTTATTTTTTATGGTTAATTTGAATATAGGTATTAATTAAGAGTAACAATTTAGTTACACCACTTTTGATTAAACCTGATTCAAGAAATGAGATTGATAATGTTTGAAATGTTTAATATATTCTCTTATACATTTTTCTCCCAGAGTAATTTTTGTGTCAAGTACATCTTGGTGATAATATATTTCTTCAAAGTACATTCTATTTTCATTTCATGATTAAAATACACCTCTGGGTTTATGAAGAACAGTACTTATATATCCTAGTGGAGTTTTGATTTATAAAGTAAGATAATAATTGATGATTGGTAATTGTTAATGATAGTCAGTAAATCAGTTGCATATAAAGTAAGTAGGAGGTTTATTTTAAGTCTATAAAAATACCACTTATCTTTTTCAGGCTTAGCTAAAACATTGATAAACATTGTTTCAAAAATGTCAGCTTTTATAATCGGCTTTAAATACTTCAACATTTTTCAAACTTAAAGAAAATATTTTAATGGAAGATCTTACAGTAGTCCAAATATGACAGGGGTATAGAGAAAGACTCTTTTAAACAATTGGCTCTCATCCAGCCTCTTCCAAGAACTATGAGTATATATTGACTTTTCTAGTATCACACTTGAGTAGAATTTTTGAAATTATTATTTAACATTCTACCTACTTAAGATGTTATGGTGTACTCCCTTTCAAACTCATAACCCCTGGCATATAATCTGTGTATTCATTTACTAGATGTTTGCATTTTGGTAAGTATATATCATTTCTTAAGCCTGAAAATGATAGAGTGCATGAACAATGCTTGGTGAAGTTTTAAATTTCCTCATTACATCTGTGTGATAAACATATATGTCATTTTAGTGGTACCGTGACTGTGAAGTGACCCATGGGACAGTTGATGAAGTTATATTTCAGTTGTGCATTGTAGCTGTTAAATTCATCACTAGGACTTCACATGGATTTTATTTTATCCTTTAAACCCCGCAATTCATTTTAATAACCTGGCAACAAAGGCTTTCTATCTTTATTTTCTTTATGATTTTATGATTTTTTATTCAATCACAATTCTTCCCCCACCGTGGCTTCACAGTAATGTGTATAACTATCGGTCTTCACCGAATCTCTTCTAGCACAACCTTAACCTGAAGGCCTTCCGTTGTGGTTTTTCAGCAATTTCAAAGTGTTCTTTGCGTGCGGCTGGTTGTACTTGAGGTACAGTATGCTCCGTCCTATCTGGGACAACACACCTAATACTTTAACTTCCACCACATTTTCGCCACCAAATTCCTCTAGGGCACAACATCGGCACTGATATGCAAGGCCATAGTTCGCTACAACAACATCACCAGCATCAAGCACCATCACTGGCATCAAGCACCATCACTGGCATCAGCTTCAAGGAGCACTGGCAACATTAGACAGCACATCGTCAGCTCTCAAAATCACCTCAATCACTCTCGCTTTTCTGGAATGCTATAGCTTCTATCAAAGAAAAAATACAAAAACAAACCAGCCAAGCCAAAGCAATAGAGGAAACCACGCATGCAGACATTTTATAGACTGCAGATTACACACCTCTCTCAAAAACCTCTCCTACCATATTATCATGTCATTTCTTTTCTATAAATTTTTATCGGGACTGAAGAGCTTTACAATATAAAAAAGCATGTTTCAGACTAGGATATATGCATCTAAGCTCCCAGTATTGAATGCTTTAGCTTACCTTAGGTTGTCAGAATAATAAATAGATAATGTGATACACATACAAATATGGCTGATCTCTCCATCCCTTTCCATATAAAAGAGCCTATAAATAATTAGCACAATCAATTTTTCTTTCTAAATGACCGATAATATCTTCTTATCGATATTATGCTTGCATCAAGTTCTCCTTGCATTGTAGTTTACCAGCATCATCCGATTTGAATTAAGCAGTCTTTACCTAAGCTCTTTCTCTTCTGGTACTTCTTCAATTCACTCCTGAAATACTAGGATTTCTCTTTCTATTTACAGACAAAATGATTCTTAGTGGACAGATGCATTTTCAGTATTCTGAGATGCCTACTTATAGTTGTTTCATATTTTCATTTCTAGCGTGACTCCACTGTTAAAATGAAACACCTATGAATATTTTTATAAAAAGCAAATGCTTTTGAGCTTGAACTATAAGGCTATGGCATCTGCATGAAGCATGAATTTACAAGAAAATGGGGGTTAAGCAAAAATTCACATGCCTTTGCCGGGTTCACTTTTCCTCACTCCTCAAGTCATTATTTTCATACCAAATATGAATTCAGATATCACTTCTGCAAAAGTTTATGTATTTGTTCATTTTTATCTCCTCAGTATTATTGAAATTTATGCTTAATTTTTCAGTTTGTTTTTTACAACCTGTCAGTCAAAATTATTTCAATATACTGTATTGAGCAAATATATAGCAGTTTTGGCACTGCATGTTTCATATAAAATAAGTGTACCTAAAATTGTAAAATAAATGGTTGCTTAGAATTATTGAGTCCAAATGGGTCAGTATTTTCAATTGTATTTTGTATCATGAATAAAACATTGAATTTAAAATGTTTTGGTTGAAAGCATCATTACCATAATACCTAGAAATTAAAATACTGCTACTACATAGAGCTAGATGAGAATAAGTATCTCCCAAATATTAAGTTATGCTACAGACCTGTTGTATGTTTAATAGGTTAGTGGACTTAAAGATTAAGAGAAATCAGGGGTATGATTTTAAGAAAGAATATTTAAATATTCAAGATACTAATGTTAAAGTGGAGGTATTTTATGGAAGAAAGGCCAAGATTACCACTTATATGATTGTCAATGCAAACAGCTCTATTTGTTTCATCTTGCAAAGGAAGATTAATGAATTATGACTGATTAATAATGAAGTTCTCAACTTATCCCTTCTGTGTAATTGTGTAATCAAATGAATTGATTGTTATTTCATAATGGAAGTAAACATCTGATATTTTGAAAGTAATGATATGCAATCATTGAATTGTTGAGTTAAAGAAGACCCTTTTCTTCAGAAGCAAATTACATAAATGATTCACAATTTTTTGATGTTTCAAAACATTTCATAAAACTTGCCAGTGAAGTAATGAATGAATCCACCGTGTACATTTTTCTTAAATTTTTGCATTTCTCCATCTCCTAAATGGTGTCCTAGTATCATATGTAAATTGGAATTTATCACATTTTTCTATTTCCTCCATTGATCATATAGGTGGTTTTTGCCTGAATTATCTCTTGAAATAGTTTATAACATTATGAAATGAATAAAGAAAGAATATTTATAAATCAATTCTCATTTTCTAATCAAAAATATATACTTGCGTATCTACTCTACTTTATTGATATGTTTAAAGGTTCTAAATAAAACATTGGCTATTCCATTAAGATATTATTATCTACTTGCATGTTACTTCAAAAGCTTCATATTACAGACCCCTATCACCAATCTCTTTTTCTTTCTCCACTCCTCCTCCTTCTTCATATTCTACATTCTGTTTTATTAATATCCCTGTTTATTTTTTATGACTATCCATAATGCATATAATTTATATCCTTCTCATTAATATAATTGTTTTGGCCTAAATTGTTCTGAAACTTTATTTTGCTGCTCTCCAAAACCCCATGATTTTTTTGTGCCTTTGTTATGTAATCCTTTTGCAATTCCTTGCTTTTGCATGACATATTCTTCTTCTTGTACCCCTTCCCTATCTTTCCTGCTGTCCTTGGCCTATATGCATGGTCTGCTCTCCAAATACCCTTCCAATAGCTTCATGCCAGAGATGTGGGGTCCATGCAGTGTAACCTGTGGAGAAGGGGTCCGTCGTCGAGAGGTCCATTGCAAGATCTTCTTAGAATTCTCCCGCACCATAGCAAGTCTTCCTGATCAACAATGTCAAGGGCCAAAGCCACCAGTGACTGAGAGATGCATTTCTCCATGTTCTCTTTCAATCAAGTAAGTAAATGTTCATTGATGACAAGATAACAGCTGATCCAAATAAGACAAGTTTAAGCTGTTTCATTAAGAAACCATCATCAAATAAAATCAATCAAGCACATCAAATTAAAAGATTTTGTATTTTAATTGCTCATGAGATGAATCAATTAACATAGAATATGAAATCAATTAACTTAGAATGCATGATTTTATATATTCCATTTGAAACAATGATGCCTAAAGAAATAACTGAAAATTTTCTCACAACTGAATGTTTACAACTCATTAAAATTTGAAACGTCACAAAGAAAATTTAAAATTCCAGTTCCTTACTTTCATTTTTCACCCCAAGAGAATTCAAAAGGAAAAGCTTGGATATTATGTGCAAGAGAACATTATAAGTATGAGTTATTAATGATTCTTTTGGCCTTCAGTCATTGTCAGTTTCAAAGTCACCTTTTATTCATTTCATCTCATTTTTCAAGAACAATTCACTCACTAGTCAGTTTAAGACAATATTCAAAAGTAATTAGGAAAGCCTACAGTTGATTATAGGCCAATTCATAGAAATTAATTTTGGTGTTTTTGTTTCAGTGGTGGTAATGATAAGCCTACAATTATGCGCTCTTTCTACCATCCCCCTAATAGAATAGACAATTTCCGTGATGTCTATGGAAAGACATATGCTGACAATGTTGCTCCTGGAGGATCCATTCATTCTAATCAACCTGTAATCAAGGTGGCCACTGGAGGAAGGCCCCATGAAACCTATTCTTGGAAAGAGCTAGGATTCACGCACTGCAGTGCATCATGCCTTGGAGGTATAATCCTTTTTTGATTATTCATTACTATCTCAATATATACTACCTTCATTTAACTGAATGTATGATAGTCATATATCATATCAAAAAGTTATATTACAAAATATTTTTTGGTTTAAATCAAAATTCACATTCTCAAATGTCATGCCACATTAATATATGCTAAATGTCAGAATTATGATTAAGGATGCATGAGTATATTATCAAATACACATTTCAAGCAATTAATGGAATGTGTAATTTTTTCAAGATCATAATTAAAACTATTTATTACTTATTAATGATCTAAATTCTAAGTTTGTGGTATTGATTTTCTAGTTAATTAAATCACTCTTGAAACTGATGAAACCTTACTTCCAAACAGTACCAAGCATACAGGGTTAATTTTGAAATTTGTTTTCAAGGGATATTGTACATAATATATTTTAATGGTAAGATCCTTTTATAGGAGTCCAAGATTCAATCATCAACTGTGTTCGAGATATAGATCAAAAAGTTGTCAGCCCCTATTTGTGTACACTTGAATCTCGACCTGAAGGAATCACCCGGACCTGCAATGACCATCCATGCCCACCTCGATGGAATTACTCAGATTTTCAACCATGCAGCAAGTCATGTGGTCTGGGAATCCAAACAAGAGATGTTAATTGTATTCATGAAGTGACAAGAGGTGGAGGAAACACAATGGTGGTTCCTAACAGTATGTGTCCACAACCACCACCTCCAGATAGACAATACTGCAACATTCTTGACTGTCCAGTGAAATGGCACACAACAGATTGGAGCAAGGTATAGTTTGTGAAGCATGTGAAAACTAGGGAATTTTAAACAATATATTCTTCTTATGCATATTAAGAATTACTACTACTAGAAATAATTGTTTTTCTTTTGGTAATATGTATATTAGAAACATTATCCCAACTTTTATATAGTATTTAATTGATCTACAAAACATTTAGTACATCAATCATTGACATGATATATGGATCAAAAACTTTTGATGCTTAATGCAATTAATAATTTAAAAAAACACTAATCAAACATTTCTTATGCCAAAATATATCATTTAGAGAATTTTTTATTTGCAATTACTAATGAAATATTTATTTATAGAATAGCCATGGACTTAAATAAGGATATGTTTGTTTTTGTACGTAGAATCAAGAGTAGGTAATTCAGAGAAGTGGGAGTGAGTTGAAGAAAACTACATAGCAAAATTTGTCCGTAGAATGTTTTATGATAAAATTTGCATCAAGAAATTAAAGCCCATACTGCTATGTGATAAAACTTATAATAAGAAATATATTTTTTATTAGAGTGATAGGAAAAAGAAATCACAAATAGAGTGACTAGAAATTTACTGACTAGGCTGATACTAGATTATAGTGCTATAAGATTATATCTGGATCT
>KZ308327.1:1785480-1809367 GCA_000376725.2 Ladona fulva | reverse complement strand
ATTTAAAAATATTACTGAATAGCTTTGCTTGAGCAAGTAGATACATTTTATGAATAATAAAATCAATATCATTTGTTTCGATTTTATTAATGATATATCATCTTATGATGTATACATTTAAAATCAGTTAGAAATTTTAAATGTTGAAAGCTATTCCTCACATTCAGAAGAAAATAAGTTTTCAAGAAGTAAACTGTTTCTTTTCAATTAAGCACCATATCCTGAAAATAAGATATGAGAATTTGCCAATCCAATTCATTTCACTATATTTTAATAATAAACTTTCTAACTGCATTGCAGACCTCTATTTAATTATTTGAAACTAATAACAATGCTATTAGTAGAATGTAAACTTAAATTTTATAAGAAACCAACCTTATATGCTTATGGTACCTCACAAAAATCAAACGTAAGATACTGAGTGCTTTAAGTGGATCAGTATGCCATCATACTCTTTTCCACGACACTTCAAGCACTGCATTATGTTTCATTCTGCATTTTCTCTTCTTTTTTCTTTTGATAAAACATTGTTCTTGGAATATATCTTCTTGTCATATAATACAATTAATTTATTATATATTTCTTAATGCCTCAAAATCCCTTTCCCAATGAATATTTACATTTATGACAATCTTATTTCCAGTCCACAATCTTTATTCCAGAAAGAACCTTTCACCAATATGTCTATCCTAAACCACTATCCTCAATTTCCTCATAGGATCTTACTTAAGTGAATAACTGTGATGTTGTCACACATCATATCCTTTCCCTCTCACAGGGGAACCTCGTGCCCTCCCCCTACTCACCCACGTTGGGAGCAAGCCCAGTCACCCTTGCGCCCCCACGTTTGTCCTTTGATGGGACACTTGGAGATCTCAATTCCAACCCTACTTCCAGCTCTGGGAGCTCTCGCCCCATGCCCCACTTCCAGAGGCTTCTTGCTAATTTGCAGGTGAGGGGGGAGGGATGGGATACTCCATATGGGTGAAGATATATGCTAGTTGGGTTGGGTATGGATGAAAAGCTTTAGATAGATTGGAGTTATGTTTTGTGGCACGCTTGCAATGTTACATATTTTGCACAATCATCCCCATAGATTATGGATTTTAGCAGACCTCAAATGCTTAGATGCTAGTTTCAAAGTAGGCAGAGAAGTAGCTTATCTATATTTCTTTATATTCAATAGGAAATTTAGCTTTTATGAGCAATAATAGCTTAGATTCTGCACCTCTCTATTTTCATGAGCTTGAAGCATGTTTTCCCATTCATGTTAAAGAAAACTAATGTATACTTCCTCTCATGTTTCAAACAGCACAGACTTAAATTTCTCAGAAAATTAATATTAAGGATCTGAATTTGACATAATGTATGCTTTACTGACAGCTATTATTTGGAAAGTTAATTTCACACATACTGATGGAGTAAAGACCTAACTATTTATGTTAGATTGCAAATCATTATAATACATATATTTGGATGACATTCTGCTGGATTAAGTACATTTGATAAATGACACATGTAAAACATAGAACTTTGATTGCACCAGCAAAAATCTCAACTTTTATTCTTCAGTTATATCTAGGTTTATCAAATTGCAGAAAGGATTACATCCAGACATAGAGCATCCAAAATTTTCATACATGACAACAATTATGTTCAACAACAAATGATTT
Organism: Ladona fulva; assembly: GCA_000376725.2. Taxonomy (NCBI): domain Eukaryota; kingdom Metazoa; phylum Arthropoda; class Insecta; order Odonata; family Libellulidae; genus Ladona; species Ladona fulva. Next base: position 1,807,694 of record KZ308327.1, on the reverse strand, counting down.
GTTCATTTTCAAATGTTACTTCTATTCAATTAAATACAGTTTTTCATTTATATAGCATGACTTATAGACAATTGCGTTTTTCTGAATGTTAATTTGAATATACTGTACATACTTGTGTAAACTTAAAAACTTTCAATCCATAAATTCACATTTGACCTTTAAATAAGAGTTAAATATACTATCAGTATTACAATCACAATACAACCCATAATGTAATTTAGCATCTAATACAGTAGTAGTCAACCTTTTTACATACCATCCACCTTTGTACAGCATAATTTCCCTACCATGCTCTGATATTGCAATAACATAATTCAAAGCTTATGGAAGTTAGCTCACAGAAAAGATTTGTAAGAAGAACAGTCTTGATTATGACAATATATTTTCTTAATACAGGTAAACATGGCTGTTCAAATAGGGTTTTTCATCGAGTAGAATATAAAATACTAATGAAGTTTTCAGAAATATTGTCTTCCATAGAATTATAATGCAAAAGTGTGTACAATATAATGAGAATGTGTTCAAGAATTTTTTGAATCAATATATTTATCCCTTTGCTTAAAATCATCACTCCTATGGAAAAACTCTTCTACTATTCCAGAAATATTTTTTATTATCATCTTTTTTAGGCGTATCTCAATTTTTTAATAATTAATTTTCACTCATTTTAGACTAGAAATCTATGCATCTCTACTTTTAATCATTATAAGTAATTATAGATCAAAATATATCCTTTAATCTTTCCAAGAATTTCACTGAATTGCATTTAGATGCACAGAAGAAAAAATATTTGAGTTCCTTAGTACTCACACTGAGGAATATCTTATTTTTGTGTATATGTTTGATGATATGTATATTAAATAGTTAATTATATAGTTAGTAATGTACATACTATGAATCAGACAAAATTTTCCAAATGATGATGAAGTCTTTCCAAATTAGTAGCAATTATATGAACTGTTTCATGAGTTAGTCCACTTATACGAAACAGCTTAACATACTATCTCCTAGCATGTCTTGGCATAGAGTTATGCTATGATTGCTGTCTGCTACAATAATGTATACCTTTAAAAATAAATTGAATTACCAAATCGCTATTATTTCTAAATAAGTTTTTAAAAAATCATGTTACTGGAAATTTTCTTCAATTTTTGTTCATGATCTACTAAAAAAATCTCCGATATTATATTCCATTGATATGGATTTTCTTCATCCAACAGAAATGCAGCTTTAAATAAACAATTTACATCAAAAGCTCATTTACAAACAGAAATTTTCTGAAGATATGTATTTAATACCTATTTTGCAAAAATATTTGTTTATCAGTGAGTATGAAGCAGCATTAAAGGCTCGATGAGATTCCATCAAAGAGAAACTTAATATAGCAGGATATCTTGAGTGACTATTGCTTGATTTTAATTTCCTTTTATAAGTATTGTACAGACATCATAATAACGTTTCTTACTTATTAACCTTTGTCAGAATAACCTCTTATCATTAACCCTTTTAAGAATGCCGTACATTATATTTCAATTGTGATGTAAGCTTTAGAATATTTTAATATCCCCATTATTTAAGGCTGCTAACTTAAAGCATTTCTGTGATTATTTTAGACTTTATAGTTTTTAGTAGGAGTAAACCCCTTTCTTTATATTTATTGTATTTTTTAAGTTATCAGTGTAGTGTTATTTAGCAACAGAATCATTATTTATCGCTTATATTTAAAAATATTACTGAATAGCTTTGCTTGAGCAAGTAGATACATTTTATGAATAATAAAATCAATATCATTTGTTTCGATTTTATTAATGATATATCATCTTATGATGTATACATTTAAAATCAGTTAGAAATTTTAAATGTTGAAAGCTATTCCTCACATTCAGAAGAAAATAAGTTTTCAAGAAGTAAACTGTTTCTTTTCAATTAAGCACCATATCCTGAAAATAAGATATGAGAATTTGCCAATCCAATTCATTTCACTATATTTTAATAATAAACTTTCTAACTGCATTGCAGACCTCTATTTAATTATTTGAAACTAATAACAATGCTATTAGTAGAATGTAAACTTAAATTTTATAAGAAACCAACCTTATATGCTTATGGTACCTCACAAAAATCAAACGTAAGATACTGAGTGCTTTAAGTGGATCAGTATGCCATCATACTCTTTTCCACGACACTTCAAGCACTGCATTATGTTTCATTCTGCATTTTCTCTTCTTTTTTCTTTTGATAAAACATTGTTCTTGGAATATATCTTCTTGTCATATAATACAATTAATTTATTATATATTTCTTAATGCCTCAAAATCCCTTTCCCAATGAATATTTACATTTATGACAATCTTATTTCCAGTCCACAATCTTTATTCCAGAAAGAACCTTTCACCAATATGTCTATCCTAAACCACTATCCTCAATTTCCTCATAGGATCTTACTTAAGTGAATAACTGTGATGTTGTCACACATCATATCCTTTCCCTCTCACAGGGGAACCTCGTGCCCTCCCCCTACTCACCCACGTTGGGAGCAAGCCCAGTCACCCTTGCGCCCCCACGTTTGTCCTTTGATGGGACACTTGGAGATCTCAATTCCAACCCTACTTCCAGCTCTGGGAGCTCTCGCCCCATGCCCCACTTCCAGAGGCTTCTTGCTAATTTGCAGGTGAGGGGGGAGGGATGGGATACTCCATATGGGTGAAGATATATGCTAGTTGGGTTGGGTATGGATGAAAAGCTTTAGATAGATTGGAGTTATGTTTTGTGGCACGCTTGCAATGTTACATATTTTGCACAATCATCCCCATAGATTATGGATTTTAGCAGACCTCAAATGCTTAGATGCTAGTTTCAAAGTAGGCAGAGAAGTAGCTTATCTATATTTCTTTATATTCAATAGGAAATTTAGCTTTTATGAGCAATAATAGCTTAGATTCTGCACCTCTCTATTTTCATGAGCTTGAAGCATGTTTTCCCATTCATGTTAAAGAAAACTAATGTATACTTCCTCTCATGTTTCAAACAGCACAGACTTAAATTTCTCAGAAAATTAATATTAAGGATCTGAATTTGACATAATGTATGCTTTACTGACAGCTATTATTTGGAAAGTTAATTTCACACATACTGATGGAGTAAAGACCTAACTATTTATGTTAGATTGCAAATCATTATAATACATATATTTGGATGACATTCTGCTGGATTAAGTACATTTGATAAATGACACATGTAAAACATAGAACTTTGATTGCACCAGCAAAAATCTCAACTTTTATTCTTCAGTTATATCTAGGTTTATCAAATTGCAGAAAGGATTACATCCAGACATAGAGCATCCAAAATTTTCATACATGACAACAATTATGTTCAACAACAAATGATTTGTTCATTTTCAAATGTTACTTCTATTCAATTAAATACAGTTTTTCATTTATATAGCATGACTTATAGACAATTGCGTTTTTCTGAATGTTAATTTGAATATACTGTACATACTTGTGTAAACTTAAAAACTTTCAATCCATAAATTCACATTTGACCTTTAAATAAGAGTTAAATATACTATCAGTATTACAATCACAATACAACCCATAATGTAATTTAGCATCTAATACAGTAGTAGTCAACCTTTTTACATACCATCCACCTTTGTACAGCATAATTTCCCTACCATGCTCTGATATTGCAATAACATAATTCAAAGCTTATGGAAGTTAGCTCACAGAAAAGATTTGTAAGAAGAACAGTCTTGATTATGACAATATATTTTCTTAATACAGGTAAACATGGCTGTTCAAATAGGGTTTTTCATCGAGTAGAATATAAAATACTAATGAAGTTTTCAGAAATATTGTCTTCCATAGAATTATAATGCAAAAGTGTGTACAATATAATGAGAATGTGTTCAAGAATTTTTTGAATCAATATATTTATCCCTTTGCTTAAAATCATCACTCCTATGGAAAAACTCTTCTACTATTCCAGAAATATTTTTTATTATCATCTTTTTTAGGCGTATCTCAATTTTTTAATAATTAATTTTCACTCATTTTAGACTAGATTTTATCATCTAGAAAAAACTCACATCCTAAACTTATCTAAAACTTAAGAAACATACTAGTGGACAGTAGGGACCTGGTTAGCAACCACTGGCATAATAGATATTTGGTATCCTGATTCTAAGTATAAGAAATCAATTCTGGTTTACAAACTTATGTCTCAAGTTTGCAAAAACTTTCCCATAATATTGTATACTTTGACTTATACTCATACATAAGTGTCGTTAGTTCAAAGCTGTAAATTAAAAAATATACCAATTATATCTCCATTTGCCATTATTACTTGAGATTATATGCATTTCCAAATTTCACAAGATAAGATAGAGGTATAAAAATATCCAGTTTGAGAGAATATAATCTACAATAATTCACTTGTACTAGTTTTGCAGTATTTAGTAATAATGGTAAATTCTTAAATACTTATTACTGTCTTCCTTCTATAGCTAGAAATGGTAATTTACCCATGCCACTTTTCTCCATAACTTTCATATAACAACTAAATAATTAGAAGTAGAGTTAAATAACTTGAAATGTCAGAGATATTAATCTGCTTGTTAACAGGAGACACAGACTTTCTTTCAGATGATGAGTGAGCATCATTATCAAAAGTGAATAAACCAATATAATATCTTTTCCTACTACAAAATTCATTTTTAAGAATCCCCTACAGTTACAGATAGTGTACAAATATGACTCTCTTCATACTTTTCCTAATCATACAAGCAGTATATGAACACAATTCATTCATTTGCAGCATGTTTAATGCACAGCATTTTTCATGAATGGTGACATTATTTACCAATAAAAAATGCAAATTGCTTTTAATTACATAATATTAAAATAGCTTGGTCTAATGAAATTACCTGCATTATATTTGGTGGGAATTCTTTACTCTGCATGAGTAAACTCTTATTTAATTTTATTCGAGTTGGCATTGATACTTAATATTTATAAACTAATATTATTTGTAGAAGGTAAAAGCAATTGGTGTATATATTTATGTAAAAATCATTCCAAAATATTATATCTAAAATGAAGTAATGATACTTTTCATGGTTTAAATATGATAAACGATATATTATTGCCAGAAATCATTATGAAATTCTACCAGAATACATTTTGTCATATTTATTAGCATTGTTTTTCTCAAGATAGATGTAAGTTTCTAATTCCAGTTTTGCTGATAAACTATTCCGAAGTTAATTTTTAACATAGTTAATGATTGATTTTGAAAAATAATTAACTGATACATAAATTGAGACAAATTTCAATTTTTCAATGACTCATGCATGTACATATAAAAATTGTACAATAGTGTTTAGTTTTATCAACTGATAGGACAAAAATTAAAAACAACAAACTGGCAACCCATACCAGCACCTTTTCTTTCTTCTTTTACAGAAATATTACTGCAAATGTTGAGGGATCTCATTTCATCAGTTACTGTATTTTTTTGTAAAACTCAAGTGGAAAGATCAGGTTTTGATTTTCAAGCATCAATAAATTTTATCTTTGTTTGTGTTATATTAAATAAAATAATATTACATTATTAGTTCACTGATATTGTCTACTTATGTATCATTCTCACTTTGGCTATTAAATGTATCACAAGTTAATATGGCTCTGAGTAAAGCTTCAGTGTTGAGTGTTGAATTTGTAGATTCTATGGCGACTGGCTTAAAAGATACTTAAGTTCATTGAGGATTGGTTTTAAATCAACTACATTCTTTTAAAACATCTAGGACATTTCCTTGGCATACTCATCATGAAATCTTTGTTGTTAGTGAAGAAGGGATCAAGAATGAACAAAAGCTATTCATTCTAATAAAATTCGTACAATGCACAAAGAATAGCAAAATAATTTAAGAGATAGAACATGTGAGGTCATGCTGACAGAAATCCAATGAGAATCCATTCACAAGTTATTTACTTCTTGTTATCAGGGAATTTAATGGATCTTGATCTTGATCAAGATAAACTTGATCAATTTTAGATCCTCATGTTTGATAAATTTATAGAATGAATAAGTAAAAACACTCTTGGGACCTATGTTTGTAGAGCAGAAGATTAATATGGACTCATGCTTATTATACATCTTAATGACCTGATAATGCCTGTTGTGTGATTAGAGAGCAAAAATTCAACTTTGATTAATACTCAAAAAAACTTTTTATAATTGAATTTCTTTTTTAATTATAAAAATGTTTTTATAATTTTAATTATCTTTGCCTAAAATGGCAAAATTTGAGTATGAATAGAATGTCCAGTAGTATACAGATTAAGGAAAGGTTTGAATACTTTGCTGGATGAAGTCCTGCAGCTGATCCCAAAGGAATAACAAGTGAGAAAAATAGCTACATGACTGGGACTCGAACCCAGGTCTCCAGGGCTCCTGGGCAGGTATTCTAACCTGGGTTCAAGTCCCAGTCATGTCGCTATTTTTCACACTTGTTATTCCCTTAGTATAGAGATTAGTGATAAAAGAGTGTGAGCAGTCCTTTCTTAGAATAACATGTTGATTGGTAAATGATTATCATTCCTCAACATTCAAAATACCACAGATTAAATCCTTTTACTTAAGACCTCCAAATTAATAAAAGTAGATTTTCCCTAACTGTACCAAAAAATGTTCTCCATTTTATATGATAAATGAAAGAGTAGTTTTATAAAGAAAGTTTTGTTTTTCAAAATTCAAGAATTTGAAGGGAATTTTCTGAAAATGAGTTTGTCTTCCTCTACTGGTGGATCCAGAGGGGGTACAAAGGAGGCAGTCATACCTCTTGTCAACTTTGTGGAACTATCAATTTACCTAAGTTCCGATGATTAAAATCAGATTATTGAGCTTTTCCTCTATCACTATTCATCCACAACATTTATCACAAAAATGGCATTTAAAGAGTTAATTCATTTTATAAGAAAATTGTCTTAAATTGCCCCTCTCCATAGGCAAGTACCACCCCTCTCTTGGTGAATTTCTATATCTGCCCCTGTCTTCCACTCACACTATTGTTAACAAAATTCTCCAATGAAAATTTCCCTGGTATCCAAATAATTTAATAAATAGAAAACCTTTTACTAAGAAACACTCATTCTCTAAAACATCAAAATTGCTTGCTCTTACTCTCTTTACACTGCATCAAAGTGTATTAATGTTGGTTGATGTGTAAAAAAGATTTTCTATGAAATCCAGTGGTGGACTATAGGTGGACCTAAATGTTTCATTTTCACATATCTATAAGTTGTGCACATATTTTATGCATGAAGCATGCTTTCAGGAGATAGATTTACTCCTTGGGTTAATGTGTTAAAGATTTTATATATTGTAAATGAACTAACCAAGGTTTTATAGAACTTAAATCACACAAAGCACAGAACCTTTGGCCATTTCAGACTTTTGGAAACTCAAGGGGTCACCGAATGGTGACCACTGCTCAGGAAGAAGTACAAGCTGCAATGGAGCGAGATGATTATGAAAGTCCTCAGGTTTCTGAATCTAGCAAGGAAGAAAGCATCAGCCCTGTGGTTGTCCTTGGAAAGGGTAATTAATACATTAAAGAATGACTGATTGAGTTAGTTTATTATATTTATCATTGACAAAAGCATAAATGAAGATTTGCTTCTGTTGAAATCAGCCAACAGTTTCTTTAACTTTTTTGTAGGTAGTCCAGAAAACCTTAAATTTGACTGGATGATAACAGGTTGGTCTCAGTGTTCACAGACCTGTGGTGGAACAGGATTCCAGGTTGGTGTTATACCTTTGTTAAAAAAGAGTCTAAATATGAAACATTGGAAAACCATGCTGTTGTTTTTAACTATATTTATACATAAAGCATTTAGAGTTGCAAACTTTTTTCAAACTTACCATAAATGGGAAACCAGAGAAGAATGATTTGCTCTCTTGTGAAATTTCTAAACTGGAAAACGATTTCATATTTCATGGAAAAAGCAATTATATGAAATGGATATATTATATTTCTTTTTGAGATTCAGTAGCATCATCTGTTTGTAGATGCGGGCTGCTCATTGTATGGTTAGGCTTCACAACACAACGCAAAATGTAGATGGCAACCTATGTGAAGATGCTGGTTTGGCTACTCCTCCTACAATACAGAAATGTGGCATGGAAGAGTGTCCAAGATGGAGAGCAGATGCATGGACATCGTGTGAGGAATCTCGGTGTTTCACATGGAACACTGGTAAGACATTACTAGAGATCTGTAGAAGAATTTGCATTTAAAACTGTTAATTATTGCATGATTAGAAATTAGTCTCAGACACTACATTCCTAATTGTCATACATTTTCTAAGGACTTTTTGGTGTTCTGTGGTATGAGCTTCCAAACTGCTTAATATTTTTGGATATTTATATAGAACATGAACTCATGAAGGACCATGATTATTAGAATCTGACGATTCATTAGATTGATTGTTTGCTATAATTTGAAAGAATATTATAAAATGTATATTATAGAAGCATGGGCATAACAAATTATGAAGTAATTCAAAATTCAAATTTTTAAATTATATTTCTTTAAATTCAAATTTTAAATTATATTTCAAAACTGAAAATAAATAATTCTGGATTGCATGTCAATAAAATACAAAGCTGAAATACATAATCTAACTTCTGCTTGGAAAACTTTACCTTATCTGCCAGGCACCAAAATATTGTGAGGATAAGCTCAAAGTAGGACTTAAAGTAATACAGATTTCTATCCAATTGGAGGACTATTGAAATGGTAAACATCCCAAGATATCCCTACATAATCCCTAATTATACTGAATAATATGAAACAATATTTTCAGTCATGAGGGATTCTTTACATCTAAATACATTTTTAATGTTCTACCTTTCAATATTTCAAATTATTTTCTTTTTATTTTTACCATATTATTAACTGAGTTTTTTGTTACATTGTCATATAAATAATGGAAATATTTTCAAGCCTCAGTGTTTCATAAGATTTTCTCAAATATCATTCATTAAATTGACATATTTATATTGCAACCTTCGACTATGTTGATCTGAAATAATTTAAAGAATACTACTTACCTCAAAGTAAGAAACAAGGGTCTGAAAAAATTCTATCAATACAAAATTACATTCTTGTGAAATGTCATTTTATTAGGTATTTATTTATCAAAATACTTGCAATCCAGAGATTTTTGCGTGATATATTCTAGGTTGAACTCTAAATCCTTAGAATATACAATGAAATGGCTGATTGCTGAGCTATATTCATTTAGCTAAATAAAAGGTTATGCCTATACTTTATTCCAATTTTGGTCATAACTGAAATTTCAGATTTATTCTAATTTGGAAACTCAGTCCTCTTCTGAATAGCATTTTTGTATAGTATTTTCAATCATTTAGAATGCTATGATTGGTGCATACATTGACTGACGTTTGAACATGCATGCTTTCAATTCCCAATGCATAATTGAAACTAAATGTGTTTCATGATGCATATAATTCTTTATCTTGATATTCATGTTAGATAGAATTATTAATGCATAGGGATTGATAGAATGTATTTGTTTCATTGTTGTGGCTGGCATATTGTTTTAATTTTCTGAGGATAAAGCAATTTACATTAGCATTGATGTTTTTATGGTTATTTTCTTTCAGCCACTTAATAGAATATCAAAACATATTACTACCTTTCCTTATGCTATGCTCTTTTATGTGTTTTTATATATACTTGATATGTAAATGTATTTTATCTTGGCATAATACATATTTTATATGCAACCAATTTTTTCTTTTAAATGTGAACTAGTAACTGAAAAATAGATCACCTTTTCTCTTGGGTGTGAAGTAGTCTGATTCCTAGGATTTTGAGCTTTTTTAGGTAACCTCCTCTGTCACTCAAACATTTTGTTACAGCTACAAAGAAACGGTGACTGAGTGATGGGATAATGTTGATCTCAAGGTTTCATTTATTAAACAAATCACTCTTAAATATAATGTGCTTTCTTTTATCAGCCATGCAAAGGCGTGAAGTATCTTGTCAGTTACCAAATGGCTCCAATGTGGATACAAAGTTATGCAGTGAACGGAATAAGCCACCTCAAAGACAAGAATGCTATAATGAAAAGTGCAAAGGCACTTGGAAAGTTGGTGAATGGTCAGAGGTTAGTGTACAGTTGATATAAAAGGTTTGAGGTTCTCCAGCATAATATTTATTCAGAGGTAAAATTGTAGGTCATACAACTGAAAAACAGACCCATATATGTAACCCATTTCCCAGAAGATGGAGTTTCTGAACATTATTCCTCTAAATTGGTCAAAAGATTTTATTTATTTCTGTTCTACCAAGTGGAAAGTTTTTAAATATCTTATTCAGATTTTAAGAGAATGAAAGGACTAATTTGTGGCAGATGTAAGAAATCACTGTCTAAGAGTGTGAATTAGAACAATATATAAAGGTAATTTTTTAATTGCTGTTTGCACTTAATATATGCTAATATTATGCATTTAATGAGCACCTGGATGAATATAGCACTACTGGAAGCATGGATATTATGTTAAATGCACCTCACATATTTGTTTTTGTCTTTGATGGTAGAATAGAAGTTTAACCAAATCTTTGCACACATGGGTTAAATATCTTACCTACATTAATGGCATATGATATTCTTACATTATTTTAAATATTAATGACATTTACTCTTGAATACCAAAACTAAGATATTCTGTTTTCTGAGAGCAGCTATTTTTAATATGAAAAACATGGCTGAGATATGCTTCAGTTTCTAATATATTTATATTTCATTAATTCTTACTTCCCTAAAAATATAATCCATATAAATCCCAAACAAGTGAAAGATCATTCACTTATATCATTGTATTTGATTGTGACTCACATCATAGTAATTTAGACCTCAATGATTAATTATCCTTCATTTGTGCTCAGTTTCAACTAGTTTATATACCAAGTTAAAGTAGAATCAGTGGTTTAATGAAAGATAATGGGGCACATATTTTGAATTCACCAACATCCTACTTTATACACCCATCATGTGCCTGTCATCTCAAAATTTACTTCCAATGTCTGAAAAAGGGAAATGTAATCAGAAACTAGAAGTTGTATTTTTTAAATTGCTTCAACAGCTTTGGAAATTGAACCCAGGACTGCTTTCATTAATGGTGAACTCGTATAGCCCTATTGGCTATCTGTGAACCACCTAATAAGAAACTATTCAATTGAATTAACTCTTTTAGTTCCAGGGTGCCAATGTATTGGCACCCCCTGACCATGCTAAAATGCTCTGGGTAATGATATTTTGGCTTCCGTTTTTTTTTTATTTTTATTATTGAGGTTGATAAACTATTCACAATTTGTTCTTAATAAAACAAATGAAACTAAGAAATACAGATTACATATATTTAAGAAAAGAAAATTATATTATACAATTTTTTGATAGAAATACAGGTCCATACGCAATGAAATGAAATAAGAAAAACAGAACTCATTTTACCAAAGATTACATGGGGTGCTCATTCAGGGACTAATGGTGGTCAAACTGTTTATTATAAGAAGCAAAATAGGCTAAATCATTTTTTACATTTTGATTATAATGGTGAATCATTCTAAAAATAAAGGAATGTTTTGATACAATGCCAATAGATACTAAAATAATCTGGAATATCTTTATGGGATAGTTGGATTAGTTTGTTCATATTTAGCCACTTACAATGAGGATGGCTGTGAATTTGAAGTTTGTCCATCAAAAATGTAGGTTGTGAGCATGCCATTGCTTCTTATCCCATTAAACTCTCCTTAACACCCTACCTTTGCCTACGTCCACTGGTACCAATTTATGCACTTATACATAATGCCTGCCTGCCCAATGGCTAGTGTGCTGCTCCATGCGAGACACAAGGAATAAAGTACCGAATCCTGCAGTGTGTTTGGTTCGGCACAAAGAAGCCTGCTGGAAATGCATGTCGGGACCAGCCGAGACCTTCCGTCATGAAAGTTTGCAAGGGTAGACCATGCTCACAGAGTAAGTGTCAAATTATACTTTTGAGCAATCAATTGAAGTTGAATTGAATCAACATTTTTCTTACTTAAGAAAACAATTATCATTCAATTGTGAAAAATTTATAGCAATTGAGCAAGAATAAAATTAGCATGTTTGCAAATTTTGCTTTACAGTGCAATGAAGAATGAAGGTGTGCTTAGTATCCAGGTTTTTTTGTCTTTATCATGTTCTATGAATGCACATATTCCTCAGTAGATAGCAGTAATTTTGTTAGTATACAGTTGTTTAAGTTGCAAATTGGTTCAGATATCTTTTTGATAAAATTTATTTCATGGAATTGTTAACTGGGGTTATAATCTGGTAAGCATGCACAACAAGAAATTTGATAAACCTGTCTTGAGTAAACTAAAAATAACATCAATTATCATCTAGGGTTATCATTCCTAATGTTGGTTTGTTGCTATCCTCAAAGCCATCCTCGTCCCTGCCATAAACAGTATTAATTAATAAAATCAAACATGATAAAAATGTACTGCCTGATTCAATGAAAATAATTAGTCTTCTTCAAGCATTCAACAATTAGATCATTAATAAATTAAATCTTACATATGCACTAGTCAGATTTCACTGCCTTCTTGCCTTAGAATGATGCTTTACTAAGAACGGCTGATATCAACCTGAGTTTATGATGTGATTTTCCTATGAATTGTTATTACATTTTTATATTAATTCTCATCATAATTTTATAATTTGACCTTTCTCATTTACAGCAGCAGAATGCAAAGATCATTCAAAATACTGTCAGAATGTAAAAGCCATGAACCTATGCAGAGTTTATCGGTACCAATACCAGTGTTGCTACTCTTGCCGTAGTAAAGGGTAAGAAGTACTTCAGGACTAATTGTTAACTCAAAAAGAACTTCTCCTATTTATTAATTCCTGGTGCTTTATTTTTGCGGAGAGACTGTTGTTTTCCTATCAAATTATGGATGAAAAGAAGTTTGCACAAGAGATGTGTTGGCAAGATGACTCACAGCTATTGATTATTTAATCACAATACTTCACTCATCCAAGCAAACATAGAAGGATGTGCTCCAGGTCCAGGGCCATGTTCACTTAGTATCCTTGATCTCAAGAGACCAACTCATCATCATTTCTGAATGATAGGGCATAACAGTGCAAAGTGGTGAACTATTGTTAATGTGGACAATTGGTGCTAGAAAGTGGATGGATCTGTTTGAAGTGAACAGTGAATGTGATTAAGTATGAGAGAAACAATGACTGACAGAAATATTTGTTACTTATGAAATGTGTGAGTTGGATGAATTAAAAAAAAACTCAAAAAACTAGCAAATTAAGACTGATGTCCTTAATAAAGCTATCATAAGGGTTTCTATCAATCCTTCAAAGCTTTCCTTTGCAAGTAGCAAGATATATATGTGCATCTGTGTAGACATCCATTATGTTTTTGCATGTAAATATAATAGAGTTTAGATTATTAATGTAAATATTAAAATATTTATAAATTGTGCCATTTATTCAAAAAAGACCAATAAGTTTGACAGCCCAGATCTTTTGCTTGAGATGATACATTTTTACTGTTAATGACCTACCCATGCATTGTTCAGTTTCACAATTATTGTAGCTGTTAAAAGGGTTGAGATCTCCACTAATATTGTAATATGACTGTAAATACATAAAAGGAAAATGTTTGAATGAAATATTGCAGTATTCTGTGTGCTGTCATCCAGAAATAAGAACTTAAAACACTTATGTCTTGGACGAGATATATTTTCAGTAGTAAACCTAGTGTGGTGTGGGAATCACTGTAAACTTAAATACCAATGGACTGAGTGGGTGTAAAGTGTGGATATATGAATTCTTGAACGTAAGCCTGTACTAATATTATTACATGCACACCACCATGCATATTGTTTTTTGCCAAAAATGTAAGATAAAATAAAGTATGCATTCTTAATTTACTTTGAAAGTATATTTTTAGCCATTATTTTATGAAAATATACACAAGAGAAGTAGTACTATTAAAAGTGCTTCGACAGCTAATGTCATTTTGAATGTAGGCCCCAACCAGGAACAGACGCTGGGACCGCTTTCACTGAAGTCAAACACGTTTCCCACTTGGCTATCCAGGAGCCCTATACACTAGAATGTCAGTTATTGAGGAAATATGTATTCGAGAAAAATACCATGCAATATAACTTAACTATTTGAGAATTCATGCAGTTCTCTAGAAATAATTTTATTTTTTCTTGGTGAAATTACTGGAAATATAAGCACAACCACACCATTGAGGGAATTTCTTTACCTAAGATCCTAGTCCTTTCATTCCATCTGATGTTGTCACACATGCCTACCATTGTTATATTTGAAATAATTGAGTAGTAGAGAAATATTGAAACACTCACAAGAACATATCTGTTCCCTTATTCCATGCTCATCAATGGACATAATATTAACATTACAGTTGATGAAATGACTTATATCCGGGCCCTCTTATATTATTATAATTACTAAACCAGGAATCATCAAATTCAAATGAGTATATTCTTCAAGAAATTCCTAGGTTCTAATTAATTGCCGTGTACAATGAAATTTTTTAAATGAGTAATTTTAAACATATTCTAACACTGAAAAGACTTTCAATTGCCCCTTGGTCCATTGGCAGGTGAGGAATAGTTATGTTCAGTAGAGGAAATAAGATTTCAGCGGTTGCTGGATTTGCTTCAGCTTGATTGCAACCAATCATTGTGGTGAGTAAAAACTACATTGAAAACTGGTCATATATTTGTAGTAAGTTTTCACTGTAAATATGGAGATTAAATTATAAATTATTATATATTTTCCAGCTTCAGCGAATTGAAGATATCTCAGAAAAGGATCATCAAGCAGTTTATTTGCATGATAAGGTATTTTTTGATATTAGAGATCTTGGAGAAAGTATTCTAACAGAGAGGCATTCTCTAATGTTATTAGATTGGCCTAAAAGTGTTAGAACAACTACACAGTAAAAAGTTGCTCAGTACTGACTGACTAACTATTGATAAATCATGATAATGATTTTTTTAACCATCTAGAAGACAAAATTTAACTTAGGGGCAATTTTGTCCCATAATTATGAAGCCACACTTACTTTATAGTTGTTAAAGAGCTGCTGGTTCAAGCCCAGAACACTTGAACTTTATCATAAATGCACACTTGGCATGAGACTTTTATGAAAACAGATTAAGCTTTGAGCTAAAATCTTTAGCAAGTTTCTTAAATTTGAAACCAGTCTGTTATGCTTGTAGGATTTATTTATGAACTGATTCATAGTAAGATAAGTGGGTTGACATAAGACATGAAGTATCAGTTTACTGCAGCATGTGTTCATATTCCGTTTGCAGTATATAGGTAGGGGAATGGCTCATCCAAAAGCATCTTTGTGAAAGTATGTGTCCAAAATTATGGACATTGACATCATTACTAGAATAGTAATTTAGGCTAAAAGAATTTCGTTCAAGCTAATCTTCGTTTTTGAAGCCTATTTGATTTTATCCAAGAGAATTTACTGTTTCAGAAGAAAATATATCTACTTATTTTTAGTAACATTTTTGGGTAATGCCATATTCTTTTTGTCCAATCCTGAGAGAGAAGTATAGCATTTCTTTATTTCCAAAACTATTTTATGTGTTTTACACAAAATAGTTTTGCTTTACACAAAGATTAGCAGAAGCAGACGTGAGAAGGCAAGGTAAATGAAATCGAAAGACAACTTAATTTACAAAATAACCTAAATTACAAAATTGGCCCCCAATTTGATATATTTGACTGTACAGTTTGATAATATTTGAATGTATCAGTAATGAATTTATAGATTTAAAAGTGTGGTGGCCATTCGGAGCGCCCAGCGGCCATGTTGGGCGCGCCATATAGCCCTTAGATGTAGCGACCAAACAGAGCGGACAGCGGCCATGTTGGATGCTCGTTAGCCAAGGGGCGCTACCACCAGAGGGCAGAAAAAGTGACGGCGAGTGAGGGACAGCAGCCATTGCCCTCACGGACAGTCTACTCTCAACCGTCACCGCGGAAGCAATCTACCTTTCATACAAGACGAGTCGAGGTCGCAATCCGACCACGTGCATTGTAGTTCAGTTCTGTTGAATAAAACTTGTTTTGTTGTTTAAAAGAGCGGTCCTTATTTTCACCCATGCGGCTTCAAAAGCATTAGCACTGGCAAAATTAGTGTTCGTGATATTCAAACTTGGCGCTACGAGGGGGGGAAAAGGGTTACAATGGTTACAACAGCACTTCGCGGACGATTTTTAAAATGTGCTTAAATTGTGTATATTGACATTGTTAATAAGAAATGTCCCCAACACACGTAGACTCCCGCCCGTTTTCGGGAAAAAATTGCTTTTCATTTACAATGCATCCTTACGAGGGATCAACGCCAACAGATGACGTGTATATGGCTCCAAAATAGTTACATATAATCCGTCTTTACGCATACATTCCTCTACAATAAATGTACACGTTTTTTTTTATATCGAAGGAAATCCCGGCCCGTCCCACCCCCCATCCAATATCAGCTACTCCACCAACCTCCGCTATTTACTCGTGAGGGTTTCTTCCAAACCGATCGAGTCCCGCAGGAGCGACCCAGAATCCCCGCGGCCCCGAATTACCCAAGACCGGTCTTCAGGCACCGACCAGCAATGCGGAAGTATTTACGAACATAGCGTTTCCCGCCAACAGACTTAAGCACTTTGAGGGCTTTGAGGTATGTGCTGCCATCTCTACGGTATTTCTATTAACTATTGAATGCCATGTGTGCTCCATCCTCCATGTTAATGCTTTGTATGGTTGCACTGCTTATGAAAAGTAATATTTTCCTGGAAAACTAGTGGAGTCCTACAGTAAGTGACAGTTTTTTACTTTCAATGTCAAAATGCATGATTTCAGCACATTTTGAAAACCGTCCGCAAAGCCTTAGTATTGGTGTTCTGTGCTCAAAGGGGTGTTGTCGTAATCGTTTATCGAAAAAGGTAGCTGGAAAGTTTCGCGGCTAGCGAGAATTAGCTGTAGGATATGCTAACCTTTATTAGCATTTATCGCATATCTCTTTGAAAAGGCGAGTAATGGGTTGGGTAAGGTTGCAAAGTACCCGCTCAATGGAGTACCCATTAGATTACTTCAACAACTTAGGTTGGTTAAACATGTTGTGAACGATCTGCTAAGAAAAAGCGTGATTTTTTATCATAATAATGTGTGATTTCTAATCACTATGTGTGCAATTTGAACTCGATCCCATTGAAGATCAAGGACCTTTGGAAAACAATTTTTGCTCCGTCGTTAGTCGATGGTAGCCAGCCAGAACTAGTTATTTGTTTTAAAGGTAACGATTATTTCGAATATAAGGCTGATCAGTCTGTAAGTACTTCTTCATTCGAGCTTATTTTGTTAAATTTTAAATAAGGTCGATTTTTCCATCTTCCGCTGAAATTATGACTTCTTTTATCAACAAGACTAGTTTGTATCTACTGTTTGTACCAATTATTTTGTATCTATGTTTGCCGGTTTAAGTTGTCAATTGCATTTGGTTATTAGTTTAATGTAATTATCGTGTAATATTTCCAGAGGTCAGGTGGATCATTCCATGTAACTCAATCAAGGCCCCACTCCATCCATCTTCGATTTTCATAATTTTTTCCTGTGGCTAGTTTAAGCCTTAGTTAAGAGAAATCCAAAATATGTCTGCCTAAATGCAAGGAGGAACGCTGGGGCATGTTATTCTAAAAATCAGTCTCCTACATGTTGTACCTTATTTTTTTAGAAGTTTAAGTAGTAGTATTTTGCAACAAAAAATATAAGTAGAACGTTAGTTTTCAGTAAATTTATCAACAAATAAGTCCTCCAATGGCCCAAACCTCATACAAATTTTAAGTTACTAATTTTTACAATTTTTTACCAATTTAAATGGCTTAAACTTATATAGACATAAATATGTTGTGTGATTAGTATGTTTTTTAATATCTTTTTTGGTGGAAATATGTCAGATCTGCTATGTTTGAATATTTATGACAAAAAAGTGCCAAGGTGAGAATCCTTGTGATAGCAATTTTGAAAATTAAAGTTACATATCCATGAAATCTAAAATTTTTACCAGCTTTGCTGCCATATTAATTTGGTTTTTACAGGTATACAAAATTTGTTGAGTTGCACAATTTGAAACAGATAGATTTTTACTCTGTGCCTTGGTGCATACAAATACTCATAGCTTAGGAAGTATATGCATTAGGGCTTAAATATTTTGGATTACTCTTAAATAAGATTTAAACAAGCTAAAGGGAAAAATCTGAAATTGTTCCCCAAAATATTTGTTGAGTTGACAAGGAATGACCTTGGTGGAAGAGAGGCCCTTTTGGCCTAACATTGACGTAAGAGAAAAATAATAATAATATTTCTGAAATAATTTATGAGCATTCCTGCTGCTTGAAATTNTGTGATATGCCAGTAGTAGTTGTAAGTTTCATCATTTAGAAAAATATAATGACAAGGAAACGTTCATTATCGATATTTTTTAGTATGCAATTTTAAAGTATATACTTCAAAGGAGATATTTCCTATCAATAAGCAACAACTCAGTTAATTCTGTTGGTAGTCTGAAAATGTTAAATAGGAATGAATTCTAGAGAGAATTTTAGAATTAGGAATGAATGAATGAATTCTAGAGAGAAAATGGATGTCAGTTTTTTTTTCAAATGAAATGAGGCCTAATTGTTTACTGCATACAATATTTACTTAGAATCATGAACCATTTTTTATTTAGAAATCTAGCTACGTTTGTGTATGATTTGTCTTGTAGCTTTAGACAATCATTTGATGTGGTGTGCACTTTGGAAACTGCAGCATTTCTATTTGCCATGGATTATAATATTCTATATATTTTTATCTTGGAGGTCTATTTATTTTAGATGAATAATTTGTTTTTAAGGCATTATGAATTGTAATTCTACATTTAAAATAAATCATATTTATGTTACAGTAATCCCCATATGACTATTGGAAAAAAAAATACTTCTCAAGGCTGCTGTGGACATATTCAGTTGGAATATGGAAGAAACTTGAGTAGTTTTTGAAGAACCAAGTTATGAAGCAGTGGAAGTAGATTTTGGTGTCAGCGCCTCACAGGGAGGAAAATGGCCTTCAGAAATAAGCCCTTACTTTTGTGAGTTAGCATTTATAAATCTTATTATTTTTCTTCATGAAATTGATTTCATATTTCCTTTGTTTATTCCACTTAGAATATTAGTGAATCCATTTGTTTGAATAGTTTTCAAAATTGGTTGGTAATTTTAAATACATAAGGAATCAATAACAGGGACTTTCAACAATGGTTCAAAATATGTATAAAATACAATGCTTTTATTAATGGTGACATCACATTTGAGGCTTAGCTTTACGTTGATTCATAGATTAAATTATTGTTATGAACGAAATTGCTGTGTGTCATGTTTGAGTTGATGCTATGACATGATAAGTATGAATATTATTCGTGAATTTCCATTGAGGAACTCATGGGCCATGGATTTTTACTATTAATTCCTTTGTTTGTGCATTTAATGTATGGTCTATTAAAATAAAAGACCTTCCAGCCACTCTGGTACATAAATGATATTAGTACCCAAAGATTAAAATTACTTGAATGAAGACAACATTTCCGCATTACTCTGTTTGTATTTACATACTTACATATTGATGAGCTTGCTATTAGTAACAGCAGATCCTGAGGGATTCACTGAACTATTATAAGAATACTTGCTCCTGATTAGAGCACTATCTAAATTGCTAGGATTAACACACTGAAACCTTGTGCTTATCTTAAAATCATTTTCAGTTTCACAGTAAATCAAAGTATGGACAAAACCTGATCATGATTCCCCAATATTTTTATCTATCAGTCCACTTGTGGATGATTTCTGCTGCTATTATAAATATATGAGAATTTCATTGAGGAACTGGTAGACTAGCATATAGTAGGTGCTCTATCTTGTCTATTTTATCATCAACATAGACATAATCTTTCTATATCAGCTGAGAATAGTATTGTGTGGTAAACTGTATTGTATGTGCAAAATTAACAGAGTAACATGTGGAATATAATTTCAATTTTTATGTAATACTTCTGTAATAAGAACTTAAAGAAAGTGGCACATAAATTTTTAGTCAGTGATTTGGTAACAGAATTGATAAGGGATAATAAGATATGATATTATTGGTGTATGACCCTCAATTTTATCTGATGAATCAAATTCTTGTTGTGTTATACTATTCCTTCTTCTTTGAATATTTCCTTATCAGTAAAGTAATTATGAATGTAGAAAAGAAATTAGGTGAATAAAATTACAATATAAATATATGAAAGCATGATGCATATAATCAGAGGTATATTCCTAATTCTCAGAAAGAAAAGTGCTCTTCATTGTTATCCTACCAGTTACTATTTTCTGGTACATCTGTTGCTTCATATAAATTGTTATTTTATGAAAAAATTTCAAGGTTTGAATTTTGGAAAACTTATCTATGTTGTCCATCAGTTTCTTTCCATTTTCTAGAACATTGTTTTTGATAACAATGCAAGTATTACTAAGCCATAAAACATTTTATTTTAATGTAAGATTGCCATCAATACAGTGACAGCCAGAATAATAGCTATGAAACAGTGCTCTTTTATTAGATTTTGCCATTGTTATTTTGATCCCTCCATTAACTTGTAATATANAAACTGCATTGTGTTTCCATGACACTGAACCCCCTAGAAAAACTATTCTCATCTCTGTAAAGGCCCGGGTGTGAACCCAAGAGCACAAAATACGTTTCCATAAGAGATGTACGTAAGTTACGTTTTCATGACTTGCAGAGGTAATTTCTTTTACAAAATTAAATTAGAAAAAATGGTCCTACGAAATTGAGATAAGTGTCACAAGAGAGGAAAATAATCACAGAATTAGTCGTGAATCATTCACATATTTACATTCGAAATTACAAGAACTTTGATGAAATAGACGTAAAATTTTTGTGAAATAAACAACCAATCCATTTGATGACCAAGGCAATTGTTGAATATTGATTTCATGAGTTTTCTCATATTAATGCAAGGGGATAATCAGTATACTTTTCCATAAGAAATGTATGTAAAATAAGTTTTCATTACGTGCAGAGGTTGTTTCTTTTACAAAATTAAATTAGAAAAAATAGTCCTGCGAAATCAAGAGAAGTGTTAAAAGAAAGGAAAATGATCATAGATTCTTATTTTAGTCGTGAAATATTGATATAGATCAGAACTTTTGAGGATTTAGATAAAACACACAGAAATTTTGTAAAATATTTGTGAAATAAAAGACCCTTCCCTTTGACGACTAAGGCCTTCGTTGAATGTTGATTTCATGAATTGTCCCATATAAGTGCATGGGGATAATCAGTTCTTATAATTTCATGACTTGAAAACAGTAGAATAAATATTATAAATAATTTATATGTTAAGAAATATATTGAGTTATTATGATCTTGCGGCAGAATTCTTTTGTGCTTAGGAGGACCAGATATATACGATAATAGATATATTTTAAACTAAATTAAGTCCCGTCATTCTTGACGGGGCCGTTTACTAGTATTTAAAATAGTTTAAAACGCTATTTTTATTATTTTACCAACTACCAAAACTGCCATAAAATTCTCAGGGATATGGATTATCAACGAACGCGAGAAATCTTAGTACCTTCCTGTATTAAGTGTTGCTCATGCATGCTCTCGAATTCAAGTTCATAAGAATAGATCGTTATGTGAAGAAGTTCGACGTTTTTAGAACGAAATCCTCTGATAGATACGTTCTCTGAGAATTAAGTGAACACATAATGCACATCGGTTGCGAAGCGCTGATATAAAGGACAGAATCTGCAAGTGAAAGAAATAGCCTCTATAAGAACCATAATCGCACTTTCCGCCCGTCTACTTTCATGTTCTGCTTGCTACATGAAATTTCCACGCTTTGGGAAATCGAATGCTTTCGGAGTAATTAGGAGTCGTTGGCTTTCTTTGCTTTGAAAGTGCTTCCTTTTTTCGGAAATTCAAAAGAAATTAATTTCGCGACAGAAATTC